>JAFBJY010001509.1:0-67716 GCA_016801885.1 Toxotes chatareus | reverse complement strand
AATCCTCAAGGGAGCAAGATAGAGACATGGGACCTTGTCCTACCCCCCCATTTGTGTGCACCCAGGTCCAACGGTACCACCCTTGAGTCTCTAGGACTAAGGGATCTGGAGTTATGAGCATTTGAAGTTCCCCCATATAAGTGAGTTGGGAGAGTGAAAATTTGGGGTTTTAATCCTCAGTGGAGCAAGATAGAGACATGAGACCTTGTCCTACCCCCGTTTGTGTGCACCCCGAGTCCAACGGTACCACCCTTGAGTCTCTAGGACATAGGGTTCAGGAGTTATAAGCATTTGAAGTTCCTCCATATAAGTGAGTTGGGAGAGTGAAAATGTGCCTAAGTGTGAGAGGCCAAAGTGTTCCCCAGAAAGTGTTTAGGAACACATTTCAGAGCCCTACGAGTGGTTTGGACCCCCCTTTTTGTTGTACTTTTTGTCAAGTTGAAGTTTGTGTTTACGGTTGATAAGAGTGTAAAGGGCTTGGAGTTTTAACCAGGGTCAGTTTTGACCAATCCTCAAGGGAGCAAGATAGAGACATGGGACCTTGTCCTACCCCCCATTTGTGTGCACCCAGGTCCAACGGTACCACCCTTGAGTCTCTAGGACTTAGGGATCTGGAGTTATGAGCATTTGAAGTTCCCCATATAAGTGAGTTGGGAGAGTGAAAATTTGGGGATTTAACCAGTCAGTTTTGACCAATCCTCAAGGGAGCAAGATAGAGACATGGGACCTTGTCCTACACCCCCATTTGTGTGCACCCCGAGTCCAACGGTACCACCCTTGAGTCTCTAGGACTTAGGGATCTGGAGTTATGAGCATTTGAAGTTCCCCATATAAGTGAGTTGGGAGAGTGAAAATTTGGGGTTTTAATCAGTTTCAATCCTCAAGGGAGCAAGATAGAGACATGGGACCTTGTCCTACCCCCCCGTTTGTGTGCACCCCGAGTCCAACGGTACCACCCTTGAGTCTCTAGGACATAGGGTTCAGGAGTTATAAGCATTTGAAGTTCCTCCATATAAGTGAGTTGGGAGAGTGAAAATGTGCCTAAGTGTGAGAGGCCAAAGTGTTCCCCAGAAAGTGTTTAGGAACACATTTCAGAGCCCTACGAGTGGTTTGGACCCCCTTTTTGTTGTACTTTTGTCAAGTTGAAGTTTGTGTTCTATGGTTGATAAGAGTGTAAAGGGCTTGAGTTTTAACCAGGGTCAGTTTTGACCAATCCTCAAGGGAGCAAGATAGAGACATGGAACCTTGTCCTACCCCCCCATTTGTGTGCACCCCGAGTCCAACGGTACCACCCTTGAGTCTCTAGGACTTAGGGATCTGGAGTTATGAGCATTTGAAGTTCCCCATATAAGTGAGTTGGGAGAGTGAAAATTTGGGTGAGTTGGGAGAGTGAAAATTTGGGGGTTTAATCCTCAGCGGAGCAAGATAGAGACATGGGACCTTGTCCTACCCCCCTATTTGTGTGCACCCCGAGTCCAACGGTACCACCCTTGAGTCTCTAGGACTTAGGGATCTGGAGTTATGAGCATTTGAAGTTCCCCCATATAAGTGAGTTGGGAGAGTGAAAATGTGCCAAAGTGTGAGAGGCCAAAGTGTTCCCCCAGAAAGTGTTTAGGAACACATTTCAGAGCCCTACAGTGGTTTGGACCCCCCTTTTTGTTGTACTTTTTGTCAAGTTGAAGTTTGTGTTTACGGTTGATAAGAGTGTAAAGGGCTTGGAGTTTTAACCAGGGTCAGTTTTGACCAATCCTCAAGGGAGCAAGATAGAGACATGGGACCTTGTCCTACCCCCCCATTTGTGTGCACCTTGAGTCCAACGGTACCACCCTTGAGTCTCTAGGACTTAGGGATCTGGAGTTATGAGCATTTGAATTTCCCCATATAAGTGAGTTGGGAGAGTGAAAATTTGGGGATTTAACCAGAGTCAGTTTTGACCAATCCTCAAGGGAGCAAGATAGAGACATGGGACCTTGTCCTACCCCCCTGTTTGTGTGCACCCTGAGTCCAAGGTACCACCCTTGAGTCTCTAGGACCACCCTTGAGTCTCCCCCTAGGAGTTGGGAGAGGATTTGGGGATTTAACCAGAGTCAGTTTTGACCAATCCTCAAGGGAGCAAGATAGAGACATGGGACCTTGTCCACCCTCCCATTTGTGTGCAAGTTACCACCCTTGAGTCTCCCTGGATATAAGTGAGTTGAGGAGAGTGAAAATTTGGGGTTTTAATCCTGACCAATCCTCAAGGAGCAAGATAGAGACATGGGACCTTGTCCTACCCCCCCCATTTGTGTGCACCCTGAGTCCAACGGTACCACCCTTGAGTCTCTAGGACTTAGGGTTCAGGAGTTATAAGCATTTGAAGTTCCTCCATATAAGTGAGTTGGGAGAGTGAAAAATTTGGGGATTTAACCAGTCAGTTTTGACCAATCCTCAAGGGAGCAAGATAGAGACATGGGACCTTGTCCTACCCTCCCATTTGTGTGTTTGAGTCCAACGGTACCAACCTTGAGTCTCTAGGACTTAGGGATCTGGAGTTATGAGCATTTGAAGTTCCCCCATATAAGTGAGTTGGGAGAGTGAAAATTTGGGGATTTAACCAGAGTCAGTTTTGACCAATCCTCAAGGGAGCAAGATAGAGACATGGGACCTTGTCCTACCCTCCCATTTGTGTGCACCCCGAGTCCAACGGTACCACCCTTGAGTCTCTAGGACTTAGGGATCTGGAGTTATGAGCATTTGAAGTTCCCCCATATAAGTGAGTTGGGAGAGTGAAAATTTGGGGTTTTAATCCTCAGCGGAGCAAGATAGAGACATGGGACCTTGTCCTACCCCCCGTTTGTGTGCACCCAGGTCCAACGGTACCACCCTTGAGTCTCTAGGACATAGGGTTCAGGAGTTATAAGCATTTGAAGTTCCTCCATATAAGTGAGTTGGGAGAGTGAAAATGTGCCTAAGTGTGAGAGGCCAAAGTGTTCCCCAGAAAGTGTTTAGGAACACATTTCAGAGCCCTACGAGTGGTTTGGACCCCCTTTTTGTTGTACTTTTGTCAAGTTGAAGTTTGTGTTTACGGTTGATAAGAGTGTAAAGGGCTTTGAGTTTTAACCAGGGTCAGTTTTGACCAATCCTCAAGGGAGCAAGATAGAGACATGGGACCTGTCCTACCCCCATTTGTGTGCACCCTGAGTCCAACGGTACCACCCTTGAGTCTCTAGGACTTAGGGATCTGGAGTTATGAGCATTTGAATTCCCCCATATTAGTGAGTTGGGAGAGTGAAAATTTGGGGATTTAACCAGTCAGTTTTGACCAATCCTCAAGGGAGCAAGATAGAGACATGGGACCTTGTCCTACCCCCCATTTGTGTGCATTTTGAGTCCAACAGTACCACCCTTGAGTCTCTAGGACTTAGGGATCTGGAGTTATGAGCATTTGAAGTTCCCCATATAAGTGAGTTGGGAGAGTGAAAATTTGGGGTTTTAATCCTCAAGCGGAGCAAGATAGAGACATGGGACCTTGTCCTACCCCCCGTTTGTGTGCACCTGAGTCCAACGGTACCACCCTTGAGTCTCTAGGACATAGGGTTCAGGAGTTATGAGCATTTGAAGTTCCTCCATATAAGTGAGTTGGGAGAGTGAAAATGTGCCTAAGTGTGAGAGGCCAAAGTGTTCCCCAGAAAGTGTTTAGGAACACATTTCAGAGCCCTACGAGTGGTTTGGACCCCCCCTTTTTGTTGTACTTTTGTCAAGTTGAAGTTTGTGTTTACGGTTGATAAGAGTGTAAAGGGCTTGGAGTTTTAACCAGGGTCAGTTTGACCAATCCTCAAGGGAGCAAGATAGAGACATGGGACCTTGTCCTACCCTTCCATTTGTGTGCACCCCAGGTCCAACGGTACCACCCTTGAGTCTCTAGGACTTAGGGATCTGGAGTTATGAGCATTTGAAGTTCCCCCATATAAGTGAGTTGGGAGAGTGAAAATTTGGGGATTTAACCAGAGTCAGTTTTGACCAATCCTCAAGGGAGCAAGATGGAGACATGGGACCTTGTCCTACCCCCCATTTGTGTGCACCCCGAGTCCAACGGTACCACCCTTGAGTCTCTAGGACTTAGGGATCTGGAGTTATGAGCATTTGAAGTTCCCCCATATAAGTGAGTTGGGAGAGTGAAAATTTGGGGGTTTAATCCTCAGCGGAGCAAGATAGAGACATGGGACCTTGTCCTACCCCCCTATTTGTGTGCACCCCGAGTCCAACGGTACCACCCTTGAGTCTCTAGGACATAGGGTTCTGGAGTTATAAGCATTTGAAGTTCCTCCATATAAGTGAGTTGGGAGAGTGAAAATGTGCCTAAGTGTGAGAGGCCAAAGTGTTCCCCCAGAAAGTGTTTAGGAACACATTTCAGAGCCCTACAGTGGTTTGGACCCCCCTTTTTTTGTTGTACTTTTGTCAAGTTGAAGTTTGTGTTTACGGTTGATAAGAGTGTAAAGGGCTTGGAGTTTTAACCAGGGTCAGTTTTGACCAATCCTCAAGGGAGCAAGATAGAGACATGGGACCTTGTCCTACCCCCCATTTGTGTGCACCCAGGTCCAACGGTACCACCCTTGAGTCTCTAGGACTTAGGGATCTGGAGTTATGAGCATTTGAATTTCCCCCATATAAGTGAGTTGGGAGAGTGAAAATTTGGGGATTTAACCAGAGTCAGTTTTGACCAATCCTCAAGGGAGCAAGATAGAGACATGGGACCTTGTCCTACCCCCCAATTTGTGTGCACCCCGAGTCCAACGGTACCACCCTTGAGTCTCTAGGACTTAGGGATCTGGAGTTATGAGCATTTGAAGTTTCCCCATATAAGTGAGTTGGGAGAGTGAAAATTTGGGGGTCAGTTTTTTAATCCTCAGCGGAGCAAGATAGAGACATGGGACCTTGTCCTACCCCCCGTTTGTGTGCACCCTGAGTCCAACGGTACCACCCTTGAGTCTCTAGGACATAGGGTTCAGGAGTTATAAGCATTTGAAGTTCCTCCATATAAGTGAGTTGGGAGAGTGAAAATTTGGGGATTTAACCAGTCAGTTTTGACCAATCCTCAAGGGAGCAAGATAGAGACATGGGACCTTGTCCTACCCTCCCATTTGTGTGCACCCCGAGTCCAACGGTACCACCCTTGAGTCTCTAGGACTTAGGGATCTGGAGTTATGAGCATTTGAAGTTCCCCCATATAAGTGAGTTGGGAGAGTGAAAATTTGGGGATTTAACCAGAGTCAGTTTTGACCAATCCTCAAGGGAGCAAGATAGAGACATGGGACCTTGTCCTACCCCCATTTGTGCACCCGAGTCCAACGGTACCACCCTTGAGTCTCTAGGACTTAGGGATCTGGAGTTATGAGCATTTGAAGTTCCCCATATAAGTGAGTTGGGAGAGTGAAAATTTGGGTTTTTTAATCCTCAAGCGGAGCAAGATAGAGACATGGGACCTTGTCCTACCCCCCGTTTGTGTGCACCCTGAGTCCAACGGTACCACCCTTGAGTCTCTAGGACATAGGGTTCAGGAGTTATAAGCATTTGAAGTTCCTCCATATAAGTGAGTTGGGAGAGTGAAAATGTGCCTAAGTGTGAGAGGCCAAAAGTGTTCCCCAGAAAGTGTTTAGGAACACATTTCAGAGCCCTACGAGTGGTTTGGACCCCCCTTTTTGTTGTACTTTTTGTCAAGTTGAAGTTTGTGTTTACGGTTGATAAGAGTGTAAAGGGCTTGGAGTTTTAACCAGAGTCAGTTTTGACCAATCCTCAAGGGAGCAAGATAGAGACATGGGACCTTGTCCTACCCCCCCATTTGTGCACACCCAGGTCCAACGGTACCACCCTTGAGTCTCTAGGACTTAGGGATCTGGAGTTATGAGCATTTGAAGTTCCCCCATATAAGTGAGTTGGGAGAGTGAAAATTTGGGGTTTTAATCCTCAGCGGAGCAAGATAGAGACATGAGACCTTGTCCTACCCCCCCGTTTGTGTGCACCCCGAGTCCAACGGTACCACCCTTGAGTCTCTAGGACATAGGGTTCAGGAGTTATAAGCATTTGAAGTTCCTCCATATAAGTGAGTTGGGAGAGTGAAAATGTGCCTAAGTGTGAGAGGCCAAAGAGCAAGTGTTCCCCAGAAAGTGTTTAGGAACACATTTCAGAGCCCTAGTGGTTTGGACCCCCCTTTTTGTTGTACTTTTTGTCAAGTTGAAGTTTGTGTTTACGGTTGATAAGAGTGTAAAGGGCTTGGAGTTTTAACCAGGGTCAGTTTTGACCAATCCTCAAGGGAGCAAGATAGAGACATGGGACCTTGTCCTACCCCCCATTTGTGTGCACCCCGAGTCCAACGGTACCACCCTTGAGTCTCTAGGACTTAGGGATCTGGAGTTATGAGCATTTGAATTTCCCCCATATTAGTGAGTTGGGAGAGTGAAAATTTGGGGATTTAACCAGTCAGTTTTGACCAATCCTCAAGGGAGCAAGATAGAGACATGGGACCTTGTCCTACCCCCCCATTTGTGTGCACCCCGAGTCCAACGGTACCACCCTTGAGTCTCTAGGACTTAGGGATCTGGAGTTATGAGCATTTGAAGTTCCCCCATATAAGTGAGTTGGGAGAGTGAAAATTTGGGGTTTTAATCCTCAGCGGAGCAAGATAGAGACATGAGACCTTGTCCTACCCCCCCGTTTGTGTGCACCCCGAGTCCAACGGTACCACCCTTGAGTCTCTAGGACATAGGGTTCAGGAGTTATGAGCATTTGAAGTTCCTCCATATAAGTGAGTTGGGAGAGTGAAAATGTGCCTAAGTGTGAGAGGCCAAAGTGTTCCCCCAGAAAGTGTTTAGGAACACATTTCAGAGCCCTCTGAGTGGTTTGGACCCCTTTTTGTTGTACTTTTGTCAAGTTGAAGTTTGTGTTTACGGTTGATAAGAGTGTAAAGGGCTTGGAGTTTTAACCAGGGTCAGTTTTGACCAATCCTCAAGGGAGCAAGATAGAGACATGGGACCTTGTCCTACCCCCCCATTTGTGTGCACCCCAGAGTCCAACGGTACCACCCTTGAGTCTCTAGGACTTAGGGATCTGGAGTTATGAGCATTTGAAGTTCCCCATATAAGTGAGTTGGGAGAGTGAAAATTTGGGGATTTAACCAGGGTCAGTTTTGACCAATCCTCAAGGGAGCAAGATAGAGACATGGGACCTTGTCCTACCCCCCATTTTGTGCACCGATGAGTCCAACGGTACCACCCTTGAGTCTCTAGGACTTAGGGATCTGGAGTTATGAGCATTTGAAGTTCCCCCATATAAGTGAGTTGGGAGAGTGAAAGGGTGTGCCAAAGTGTGAGAGGCCAAAAGTGTTCCCCAGAAAGTGTTTAGGAACACATTTCAGAGCCCTACGAGTGGTTTGGACCCCCCTTTATGTTGTACTTTTTGTCAAGTTGAAGATGGTGTCTATGGTTGATAAGAGTGTAAAGGGCTTGGAGTTTTAACCAGGGTCAGTTTTGACCAATCCTCAAGGGAGCAAGATAGAGACATGGGACCTTGTCCTCCCCCCCCATTTGTGTGCACCCCAGAGTCCAACGGTACCACCCTTGAGTCTCTAGGACTTAGGGATCTGGAGTTATGAGCATTTGAAGTTCCCCCATATAAGTGAGTTGGGAGAGTGAAAATTTGGGGGTTTAATCCTCAGCGGAGCAAGATAGAGACATGGGACCTTGTCCTACCCCCCTATTTGTGTGCACCCCGAGTCCAACGGTACCACCCTTGAGTCTCTAGGACTTAGGGATCTGGAGTTATGAGCATTTGAAGTTCCCCATATAAGTGAGTTGGGAGAGTGAAAATGTGCCAAAGTGTGAGAGGCCAAAGTGTTCCCCAGAAAGTGTTTAGGAACACATTTCAGAGCCCTACGAGTGGTTTTGACCCCCTTTTGTTGTACTTTTTGTCAAGTTGAAGTTTGTGTTTACGGTTGATAAGAGTGTAAAGGGCTTGGAGTTTTAACCAGGGTCAGTTTGACCAATCCTCAAGGGAGCAAGATAGAGACATGGGACCTTGTCCTACCCCCCCATTTGTGTGCACCCCGAGTCCAACGGTACCACCCTTGAGTCTCTAGGACTTAGGGATCTGGAGTTATGAGCATTTGAAGTTCCCCCATATAAGTGAGTTGGGAGAGTGAAAATTTGGGGATTTAACCAGAGTCAGTTTTGACCAATCCTCAAGGGAGCAAGATAGAGACATGGGACCTTGTCCTACCCCCTATTTGTGTGCACCCGAGTCCAACGGTACCACCCTTGAGTCTCTAGGACTTAGGGATCTGGAGTTATGAGCATTTGAAGTTCCCCCATATAAGTGAGTTGGGAGAGTGAAAAAGTGCCAAAGTGTGAGAGGCCAAAGTGTTCCCCAGAAAGTGTTTAGGAACACATTTCAGAGCCCCTACAGTGGTTTGGACCCCCCCCTTTATGTTGTACTTTTTGTCAAGTTGAAGTTGGTGTCTATGGTTGATAAGAGTGTAAAGGGCTTGAGTTTTAACCAGGGTCAGTTTTGACCAATCCTCAAGGGAGCAAGATAGAGACATGGGACCTTGTCCTACCCCCCATTTGTGTGCACGGTACCCCGAGGTCCAACGGTACCACCCTTGAGTCTCTAGGACTTAGGGATCTGGAGTTATGAGCATTTGAAGTTCCCCATATAAGTGAGTTGGGAGAGTGAAAATTTGGGGTTTTAATCCTCAAGGGAGCAAGATAGAGACATGGGACCTTGTCCTACCCCCCTGTTTGTGTGCACCCTGAGTCCAACGGTACCACCCTTGAGTCTCTAGGACTTAGGGATCTGGAGTTATGAGCATTTGAAGTTCCCCCATATAAGTGAGTTGGGAGAGTGAAAATGTGCCAAAGTGTGAGAGGCCAAAAGTGTTCCCCAGAAAGTGTTTAGGAACACATTTCAGAGCCCCTATGAGTGGTTTGGACCCCCTTTTGTTGTACTTTTTGTCAAGTTGAAGTTTGTGTTTACGGTTGATAAGAGTGTAAAGGGCTTGGAGTTTTAACCAGGGTCAGTTTGACCAATCCTCAAGGGAGCAAGATAGAGACATGGGACCTTGTCCTACCCCCCCATTTGTGTGCACCCCAGTCCAACGGTACCACCCTTGAGTCTCTAGGACTTAGGGATCTGGAGTTATGAGCATTTGAATTTCCCCCCATATAAGTGAGTTGGGAGAGTGAAAATTTGGGGATTTAACCAGAGTCAGTTTTGACCAATCCTCAAGGGAGCAAGATAGAGACATGGGACCTTGTCCACCCCCCCAATTTGTGTGCACCCCAGTCCAACGGTACCACCCTTGAGTCTCTAGGACTTAGGGATCTGGAGTTATGAGCATTTGAAGTTCCCCATATATAGTTGGGTGAGTTAGGAGAGTGAAAATTTGGGGTTTTAATCCTCAGCGGAGCAAGATAGAGACATGAGACCTTGTCCTACCCCCCCGTTTGTGTGCACCCCGAGTCCAACGGTACCACCCTTGAGTCTCTAGGACATAGGGTTCAGGAGTTATAAGCATTTGAAGTTCCTCCATATAAGTGAGTTGGGAGAGTGAAAATTTGGGGATTTAACCAGTCAGTTTTGACCAATCCTCAAGGGAGCAAGATAGAGACATGGGACCTTGTCCTACCCTCCCATTTGTGTGCACCCTGAGTCCAACGGTACCAACCTTGAGTCTCTAGGACTTAGGGATCTGGAGTTATGAGCATTTGAAGTTCCCCCATATAAGTGAGTTGGGAGAGTGAAAATTTGGGGATTTAACCAGAGTCAGTTTTGACCAATCCTCAAGGGAGCAAGATAGAGACATGGGACCTTGTCCTACCCTCCCATTTGTGTGCACCCCGAGTCCAACGGTACCACCCTTGAGTCTCTAGGACTTAGGGATCTGGAGTTATGAGCATTTGAAGTTCCCCCATATAAGTGAGTTGGGAGAGTGAAAATTTGGGGTTTTAATCCTCAGCGGAGCAAGATAGAGACATGGGACCTTGTCCTACCCCCCCGTTTGTGTGCACCCTGAGTCCAACGTTACCACCCTTGAGTTTCTAGGACATAGGGTTCAGGAGTTATAAGCATTTGAAGTTCCTCCATATAAGTGAGTTGGGAGAGTGAAAATGTGCCTAAGTGTGAGAGGCCAAAAGTGTTCCCCCAGAAAGTGTTTAGGAACACATTTCAGAGCCCTACGAGTGGTTTGGACCCCCCTTTTTGTTGTACTTTTTGTCAAGTTGAAGTTTGTGTTTACGGTTGATAAGAGTGTAAAGGGCTTGGAGTTTTAACCAGAGTCAGTTTTGACCAATCCTCAAGGGAGCAAGATAGAGACATGGGACCTTGTCCTACCCCCCCATTTGTGTGCACCCCGATACCAACGGTACCACCCTTGAGTCTCTAGGACTTAGGGATCTGGAGTTATGAGCATTTGAAGTTCCCCCATATAAGTGAGTTGGGAGAGTGAAAATTTGGGGTTTTAATCCTCAGCGGAGCAAGATAGAGACATGAGACCTTGTCCTACCCCCCGTTTGTGTGCACCCCGAGTCCAACGGTACCACCCTTGAGTCTCTAGGACATAGGGTTCAGGAGTTATAAGCATTTGAAGTTCCTCCATATAAGTGAGTTGGGAGAGTGAAAATGTGCCTAAGTGTGAGAGGCCAAAGTGTTCCCCAGAAAGTGTTTAGGAACACATTTCAGAGCCCTCATTGAGTGGTTTGGACCCCCCCCTTTTGTTGTACTTTTGTCAAGTTGAAGTTTGTGTTTACGGTTGATAAGAGTGTAAAGGGCTTGGAGTTTTAACCAGGGTCAGTTTTGACCAATCCTCAAGGGAGCAAGATAGAGACATGGGACCTTGTCCTACCCCCCATTTGTGTGCACCCCGAGTCCAACGGTACCACCCTTGAGTCTCTAGGACTTAGGGATCTGGAGTTATGAGCATTTGAATTTCCCCCATATTAGTGAGTTGGGAGAGTGAAAATTTGGGGATTTAACCAGTCAGTTTTGACCAATCCTCAAGGGAGCAAGATAGAGACATGGGACCTTGTCCTACACCCCCATTTGTGTGCACCCCGAGTCCAACAGTACCACCCTTGAGTCTCTAGGACTTAGGGATCTGGAGTTATGAGCATTTGAAGTTCCCCCATATAAGTGAGTTGGGAGAGTGAAAATTTGGGGTTTTAATCCTCAGCGGAGCAAGATAGAGACATGAGACCTTGTCCTTCTCCCCCCCGTTTGTGTGCACCCCGAGTCCAACGGTACCACCCTTGAGTCTCTAGGACATAGGGTTCAGGAGTTATGAGCATTTGAACTTCCTCCATATAAGTGAGTTGGGAGAGTGAAAATGTGCCTAAGTGTGAGAGGCCAAAAGTGTTCCCCCAGAAAGTGTTTAGGAACACATTTCAGAGCCCTACGAGTGGTTTGGACCCCCCTTTTTGTTGTACTTTTTGTCAAGTTGAAGTTTGTGTTTACGGTTGATAAGAGTGTAAAGGGCTTGGAGTTTTAACCAGGGTCAGTTTTGACCAATCCTCAAGGGAGCAAGATAGAGACATGGGACCTTGTCCTACCCTTCCATTTGTGTGCACCCCGAGTCCAACGGTACCACCCTTGAGTCTCTAGGACTTAGGGATCTGGAGTTATGAGCATTTGAAGTTCCCCCATATAAGTGAGTTGGGAGAGTGAAAATTTGGGGATTTAACCAGAGTCAGTTTTGACCAATCCTCAAGGGAGCAAGATAGAGACATGGGACCTTGTCCTACCCCCCTATTTGTGTGCACCCCGAGTCCAACGGTACCACCCTTGAGTCTCTAGGACTTAGGGATCTGGAGTTATGAGCATTTGAAGTTCCCCCATATAAGTGAGTTGGGAGAGTGAAAAGTGCCAAAGTGTGAGAGGCCAAAAGTGTTCCCCCAGAAAGTGTTTAGGAACACATTTCAGAGCCCTACTGAGTGGTTTGGACCCCCCCTTTATGTTGTACTTTTTGTCAAGTTGAAGTTGGTGTCTATGGTTGTGAGTTGAAAAAGAGTGTAAAGGGCTTGGAGTTTTAACCAGGGTCAGTTTTGACCAATCCTCAAGGGAGCAAGATAGAGACATGGGACCTTGTCCTACCCCCCCCATTTGTGTGCACCCCGAGTCCAACGGTACCACCCTTGAGTCTCTAGGACTTAGGGATCTGGAGTTATGAGCATTTGAAGTTCCCCCATATAAGTGAGTTGGGAGAGTGAGTGAAAATTTGGGGTTTTAATCCTCAGCGGAGCAAGATAGAGACATGGGACCTTGTCCTACCCCCCTATTTGTGTGCACCCCAGGTCCAACGGTACCACCCTTGAGTCTCTAGGACTTAGGGATCTGGAGTTATGAGCATTTGAAGTTTCCTCCATATAAGTGAGTTGGGAGAGTGAAAATGTGCCTAAGTGTGAGAGGCCAAAGTGTTCCCCAGAAAGTGTTTAGGAACACATTTCAGAGCCCCCTGAGTGGTTTGGACCCCCCCTTTTTGTTGTACTTTTGTCAAGTTGAAGTTTGTGTTTACGGTTGATAAGAGTGTAAAGGGCTTGGAGTTTTAACCAGGGTCAGTTTTGACCAATCCTCAAGGGAGCAAGATAGAGACATGGGACCTTGTCCTACCCCCCCATTTGTGTGCACCCAGGTCCAACGGTACCACCCTTGAGTCTCTAGGACTTAGGGATCTGGAGTTATGAGCATTTGAATTTCCCCCATATAAGTGAGTTGGGAGAGTGAAAATTTGGGGATTTAACCAGAGTCAGTTTTGACCAATCCTCAAGGGAGCAAGATAGAGACATGGGACCTTGTCCTACCCCCCCATTTGTGTGCACCCCGAGTCCAACGGTACCACCCTTGAGTCTCTAGGACTTAGGGATCTGGAGTTATGAGCATTTGAAGTTCCCCCATATAAGTGAGTTGGGAGAGTGAAAATTTGGGGTTTTAATCCTCAGCGGAGCAAGATAGAGACATGGGACCTTGTCCTACCCCCCCGTTTGTGTGCACCCCGAGTCCAACGGTACCACCCTTGAGTCTCTAGGACATAGGGTTCAGGAGTTATAAGCATTTGAAGTTCCTCCATATAAGTGAGTTGGGAGAGTGAAAAGTTGTGGAGGGGAAGTGTTTAGGAATTTAACCAGTTTTAACCAGTCAGTTTGACCAATCCTCAAGGGAGCAAGATAGAGACATGGGACCTTGTCCTACTACCCATTTGTGTGCACCCTGGTCCAAGCATTTGGTACCACCCCAACCTTGAGTCTCTAGGACTTAGGGATCTGGAGTTATGAGCATTTGAACTTTTTCCCCATATAAGTGAGTTGGGAGAGTGAAAATTTGGGGATTTAACCAGAGTCAGTTTTGACCAATCCTCAAGGGAGCAAGATAGAGACATGGGACCTTGTCCTACCCTCCCATTTGTGTGCACCCCGAGTCCAACGGTACCACCCTTGAGTCTCTAGGACTTAGGGATCTGGAGTTATGAGCATTTGAAGTTCCCCCATATAAGTGAGTTGGGAGAGTGAAAATTTGGGGTTTTAATCCTCAGCGGAGCAAGATAGAGACATGGGACCTTGTCCTACCCCCCGTTTGTGTGCACCCTGAGTCCAACGTTACCACCCTTGAGTTTCTAGGACATAGGGTTCAGGAGTTATAAGCATTTGAAGTTCCTCCATATAAGTGAGTTGGGAGAGTGAAAATGTGCCTAAGTGTGAGAGGCCAAAGTGTTCCCCAGAAAGTGTTTAGGAACACATTTCAGAGCCCTACAGTGGTTTGGACCCCCCCTTTTTGTTGTACTTTTGTCAAGTTGAAGTTTGTGTTTACGGTTGATAAGAGTGTAAAGGGCTTGGAGTTTTAACCAGGGTCAGTTTTGACCAATCCTCAAGGGAGCAAGATAGAGACATGGGACCTTGTCCTACCCCCCCATTTGTGTGCACCCCGAGTCCAACGGTACCACCCTTGAGTCTCTAGGACTTAGGGATCTGGAGTTATGAGCATTTGAAGTTCCCCCATATAAGTGAGTTGGGAGAGTGAAAATTTGGGGTTTTAATCCTCAGCGGAGCAAGATAGAGACATGGGACCTTGTCCTACCCCCGTTTGTGTGTGCCCCAGAGTCCAACGGTACCACCCTTGAGTCTCTAGGACATAGGGTTCAGGAGTTATAAGCATTTGAAGTTCCTCCATATAAGTGAGTTGGGAGAGTGAAAATGTGCCTAAGTGTGAGAGGCCAAAAGTGTTCCCCAGAAAGTGTTTAGGAACACATTTCAGAGCCCTACAGTGGTTTGGACCCCCCTTTTTGTTGTACTTTTTGTCAAGTTGAAGTTTGTGTTTACGGTTGATAAGAGTGTAAAGGGCTTGGAGTTTTAACCAGGGTCAGTTTTGACCAATCCTCAAGGGAGCAAGATAGAGACATGGGACCTTGTCCTACCCCCCCATTTGTGTGCACCCCCAGGTCCAACGGTACCACCCTTGAGTCTCTAGGACTTAGGGATCTGGAGTTATGAGCATTTGAATTTCCCCATATAAGTGAGTTGGGAGAGTGAAAATTTGGGGATTTAACCAGAGTCAGTTTTGACCAATCCTCAAGGGAGCAAGATAGAGACATGGGACCTTGTCCTACCACCCAATTTGTGTGCACCCCGAGTCCAACGGTACCACCCTTGAGTCTCTAGGACTTAGGGATCTGGAGTTATGAGCATTTGAAGTTCCCCCATATAAGTGAGTTGGGAGAGTGAAAATTTGGGGTTTTAATCCTCAGCAAGGGAGCAAGATAGAGACATGGGACCTTGTCCTACCCCCCCGTTTGTGTGCACCCCAGTCCAACGGTACCACCCTTGAGTCTCTAGGACAGGGTTCTGGAGTTACCACCCTTGAGTCTCTAGGACATAGGGTTCAGGAGTTATAAGCATTTGAAGTTCCTCCATATAAGTGAGTTGGGAGAGTGAAAATTTGGGGATTTAACCAGTCAGTTTTGACCAATCCTCAAGGGAGCAAGATAGAGACATGGGACCTTGTCCTACCCTCCCATTTGTGTGCACCCCGAGTCCAACGGTACCAACCTTGAGTCTCTAGGACTTAGGGATCTGGAGTTATGAGCATTTGAAGTTCCCCCATATAAGTGAGTTGGGAGAGTGAAAATTTGGGGATTTAACCAGAGTCAGTTTTGACCAATCCTCAAGGGAGCAAGATAGAGACATGGGACCTTGTCCTACCCTCCCATTTGTGTGCACCCAGTCCAGCGGTACCACCCTTGAGTCTCTAGGACTTAGGGATCTGGAGTTATGAGCATTTGAAGTTCCCCATATAAGTGAGTTGGGAGAGTGAAAATTTGGGGTTTTAATCCTCAGCGGAGCAAGATAGAGACATGGGACCTTGTCCTACCCCCCCGTTTGTGTGCACCCCCTGAGTCCAACGTTACCACCCTTGAGTTTCTAGGACATAGGGTTCAGGAGTTATAAGCATTTGAAGTTCCTCCATATAAGTGAGTTGGGAGAGTGAAAATGTGCCTAAGTGTGAGAGGCCAAAAGTGTTCCCCCAGAAAGTGTTTAGGAACACATTTCAGAGCCCTACGAGTGGTTTGGACCCCCCTTTTTGTTGTACTTTTTGTCAAGTTGAAGTTTGTGTTTACGGTTGATAAGAGTGTAAAGGGCTTGGAGTTTTAACCAGAGTCAGTTTTGACCAATCCTCAAGGGAGCAAGATAGAGACATGGGACCTTGTCCTACCCCCCTATTTGTGTGCACCCCGAGTCCAACGGTACCACCCTTGAGTCTCTAGGACTTAGGGATCTGGAGTTATGAGCATTTGAAGTTCCCCCATATAAGTGAGTTGGGAGAGTGAAAATTTGGGGTTTTAATCCTCAGCGGAGCAAGATAGAGACATGAGACCTTGTCCTACCCCCCCGTTTGTGTGCACCCCGAGTCCAACGGTACCACCCTTGAGTCTCTAGGACATAGGGTTCAGGAGTTATAAGCATTTGAAGTTCCTCCATATAAGTGAGTTGGGAGAGTGAAAATGTGCCTAAGTGTGAGAGGCCAAAAGTGTTCCCCCAGAAAGTGTTTAGGAACACATTTCAGAGCCCTACGAGTGGTTTGGACCCCCCTTTTTGTTGTACTTTTTGTCAAGTTGAAGTTTGTGTTTACGGTTGATAAGAGTGTAAAGGGCTTGGAGTTTTAACCAGGGTCAGTTTTGACCAATCCTCAAGGGAGCAAGATAGAGACATGGGACCTTGTCCTACCCCCCCCATTTGTGTGCACCCCGAGTCCAACGGTACCACCCTTGAGTCTCTAGGACTTAGGGATCTGGAGTTATGAGCATTTGAATTTCCCCCATATTAGTGAGTTGGGAGAGTGAAAATTTGGGGATTTAACCAGTCAGTTTTGACCAATCCTCAAGGGAGCAAGATAGAGACATGGGACCTTGTCCTACCCCCCCCATTTGTGTGCACCCCAGGTCCAACAGTACCACCCTTGAGTCTCTAGTCTCTAGGGACTTAGGGATCTGGAGTTATGAGCATTTGAAGTTCCCCCATATAAGTGAGTTGGGAGAGTGAAAATTTGGGGTTTTAATCCTCAGCGGAGCAAGATAGAGACATGGGACCTTGTCCTACCCCCCGTTTGTGTGCACCCCAGGTCCAACGGTACCACCCTTGAGTCTCTAGGGACATAGGGTTCAGGAGTTATAAGCATTTGAAGTTCCTCCATATAAGTGAGTTGGGAGAGTGAAAATGTGCCTAAGTGTGAGAGGCCAAAAGTGTTCCCCCAGAAAGTGTTTAGGAACACATTTCAGAGCCCTACGAGTGGTTTGGACCCCCCTTTTTGTTGTACTTTTTGTCAAGTTGAAGTTTGTGTTTACGGTTGATAAGAGTGTAAAGGGCTTGGGTTTTAACCAGGGTCAGTTTTGACCAATCCTCAAGGGAGCAAGATAGAGACATGGGACCTTGTCCTACCCCCCCATTTGTGTGCACCCCAGTCCAACGGTACCACCCTTGAGTCTCTAGGACTTAGGGATCTGGAGTTATGAGCATTTGAAGTTCCCCCATATAAGTGAGTTGGGAGAGTGAAAATTTGGGGATTTAACCAGAGTCAGTTTTGACCAATCCTCAAGGGAGCAAGATAGAGACATGGGACCTTGTCCTACCCCCCTATTTGTGTGCACCCCGATTCCAACGGTACCACCCTTGAGTCTCTAGGACTTAGGGATCTGGAGTTATGAGCATTTGAAGTTCCCCCATATAAGTGAGTTGGGAGAGTGAAAAAGTGCCAAAGTGTGAGAGGCCAAAAGTGTTCCCCCAGAAAGTGTTTAGGAACACATTTCAGAGCCCCTACAGTGGTTTGGAGTGGACCCCCCCTTTATGTTGTACTTTTTGTCAAGTTGAAGTTGGTGTCTATGGTTGATAAGAGTGTAAAGGGCTTGGAGTTTTAACCAGGGTCAGTTTTGACCAATCCTCAAGGGAGCAAGATAGAGACATGGGACCTTGTCCTACCCTCCCATTTGTGTGCACCCCGAGTCCAACGGTACCACCCTTGAGTCTCTAGGACTTAGGGATCTGGAGTTATGAGCATTTGAAGTTCCCCCATATAAGTGAGTTGGGAGAGTGAAAATTTGGGGTTTTAATCCTCAAGGGAGCAAGATAGAGACATGGGACCTTGTCCTACCCCCCCTATTTGTGTGCACCCCAGGTCCAACGGTACCACCCTTGAGTCTCTAGGACTTAGGGATCTGGAGTTATGAGCATTTGAAGTTCCCCCATATAAGTGAGTTGGGAGAGTGAAAATGTGCCAAAGTGTGAGAGGCCAAAAGTGTTCCCCAGAAAGTGTTTAGGAACACATTTCAGAGCCCTACAGTGGTTTGGACCCCCTTTTTTGTTGTACTTTTGTCAAGTTGAAGTTTGTGTTTACGGTTGATAAGAGTGTAAAGGGCTTGGAGTTTTAACCAGGGTCAGTTTTGACCAATCCTCAAGGGAGCAAGATAGAGACATGGGACCTTGTCCTACCCCCCATTTGTGTGCACCCGAGGTCCAACGGTACCACCCTTGAGTCTCTAGGACTTAGGGATCTGGAGTTATGAGCATTTGAAGTTCCCCCATATAAGTGAGTTGGGAGAGTGAAAATTTGGGGATTTAACCAGAGTCAGTTTTGACCAATCCTCAAGGGAGCAAGATAGAGACATGGGACCTTGTCCTACCCCCCATTTGTGTGCCCCAGGTCCAACGGTACCACCCTTGAGTCTCTAGGACTTAGGGATCTGGAGTTATGAGCATTTGAAGTTCCCCATATAAGTGAGTTGGGAGAGTGAAAATTTGGGGTTTTAATCCTCAAGCGGAGCAAGATAGAGACATGGGACCTTGTCCTACCCCCCCCGTTTGTGTGCACCCTGAGTCCAACGGTACCACCCTTGAGTCTCTAGGACATAGGGTTCAGGAGTTTATAAGCATTTGAAGTTCCTCCATATAAGTGAGTTGGGAGAGTGAAAATTTGGGGATTTAACCAGTCAGTTTTGACCAATCCTCAAGGGAGCAAGATAGAGACATGGGACCTTGTCCCTACCCCCCATTTGTGCCCAGAGTCCACGGTACCACCCTTGAGTCTCTAGGACTTAGGGATCTGGAGTTATGAGCATTTGAAGTTCCCCCATATAAGTGAGTTGGGAGAGTGAAAATTTGGGGATTTAACCAGAGTCAGTTTTGACCAATCCTCAAGGGAGCAAGATAGAGACATGGGACCTTGTCCTACCCTCCCATTTGTGTGCACCCAGGTCCAACGGTACCACCCTTGAGTCTCTAGGACTTAGGGATCTGGAGTTATGAGCATTTGAAGTTCCCCCATATAAGTGAGTTGGGAGAGTGAAAATTTGGGGTTTTAATCCTCAGCGGAGCAAGATAGAGACATGGGACCTTGTCCTACCCCCCGTTTGTGTGCACCCTGAGTCCAACGTTACCACCCTTGAGTTTCTAGGACATAGGGTTCAGGAGTTATAAGCATTTGAAGTTCCTCCATATAAGTGAGTTGGGAGAGTGAAAATGTGCCTAAGTGTGAGAGAGGCCAAAGTGTTCCCCCAGAAAGTGTTTAGGAACACATTTCAGAGCCCTACGAGTGGTTTGGACCCCCCTTTTTGTTGTACTTTTTGTCAAGTTGAAGTTTGTGTTTACGGTTGATAAGAGTGTAAAGGGCTTGGAGTTTTAACCAGAGTCAGTTTTGACCAATCCTCAAGGGAGCAAGATAGAGACATGGGACCTTGTCCTACCCCCCCATTTGTGTGCACCCCGAGTCCAACGGTACCACCCTTGAGTCTCTAGGACTTAGGGATCTGGAGTTATGAGCATTTGAAGTTCCCCCATATAAGTGAGTTGGGAGAGTGAAAATTTGGGGTTTTAATCCTCAGCGGAGCAAGATAGAGACATGGGACCTTGTCCTCCCCCCCCCCGTTTGTGTGCACCCCGAGTCCAACGGTACCACCCTTGAGTCTCTAGGACATAGGGTTCAGGAGTTATAAGCATTTGAAGTTCCTCCATATAAGTGAGTTGGGAGAGTGAAAATGTGCCTAAGTGTGAGAGGCCAAAGTGTCCCCAGAAAGTGTTTAGGAACACATTTCAGAGCCCTACAGTGGTTTGGACCCCCCTTTTGTTGTACTTTTGTCAAGTTGAAGTTTGTGTTTAGGGTTGATAAGAGTGTGTAAAGGGCTTGGAGTTTTAACCAGAGTCAGTTTGACCAATCCTCAAGGGAGCAAGATAGAGACATGGGACCTTGTCCTACCCCCCCATTTGTGTGCACCCCAGGTCCAACGGTACCACCCTTGAGTCTCTAGGACTTAGGGATCTGGAGTTATGAGCATTTGAAGTTCCCCCATATAAGTGAGTTGGGAGAGTGAAAATTTGGGGATTTAACCAGAGTCAGTTTTGACCAATCCTCAAGGGAGCAAGATAGAGACATGGGACCTTGTCCTACCCCCTATTTGTGTGCACCCAGAGTCCAACGGTACCACCCTTGAGTCTCTAGGACTTAGGGATCTGGAGTTATGAGCATTTGAAGTTCCCCCATATAAGTGAGTTGGGAGAGTGAAAATGTGCCAAAGTGTGAGAGGCCAAAAGTGTTTCCCCAGAGAAGTGTTTAGGAACACATTTCAGAGCCCTCAAGGGAACAGTGGTTTGGACCCCCCTTTTTGTTGTACTTTTGTCAAGTTGACCCTTTTGTGGAGTTATGGTTGATAAGAGTGTAAAGGGCTTGGGGTTTTAACCAGAGTCAGTTTTGACCAATCCTCAAGGGAGCAAGATAGAGACATGGGACCTTGTCCTACCCCCCCATTTGTGTGCACCCAGGTCCAACGGTACCACCCTTGAGTCTCTAGGACTTAGGGATCTGGAGTTATGAGCATTTGAAGTTCCCCCATATAAGTGAGTTGGGAGAGTGAAAATTTGGGGTTTTAATCCTCAGCGGAGCAAGATAGAGACATGGGACCTTGTCCTACCCCCCGTTTGTGTGCACCCCGAGTCCAACGGTACCACCCTTGAGTCTCTAGGACATAGGGGTTCAGGAGTTATAAGCATTTGAAGTTCCTCCATATAAGTGAGTTGGGAGAGAGTGAAAATGTGCCTAAGTGTGAGAGGCCAAAAGTGTTCCCCCAGAAAGTGTTTAGGAACACATTTCAGAGCCCTACGAGTGGTTTGGACCCCCCTTTTTGTTGTACTTTTTGTCAAGTTGAAGTTTGTGTTTACGGTTGATAAGAGTGTAAAGGGCTTGGAGTTTTAACCAGGGTCAGTTTTGACCAATCCTCAAGGGAGCAAGATAGAGACATGGGACCTTGTCCTACCCCCCCATTTGTGTGCACCCAGGTCCAACGGTACCACCCTTGAGTCTCTAGGACTTAGGGATCTGGAGTTATGAGCATTTGAATTTCCCCATATAAGTGAGTTGGGAGAGTGAAAATTTGGGGATTTAACCAGTCAGTTTGACCAATCCTCAAGGGAGCAAGATAGAGACATGGGACCTTGTCCTACCCCCCCATTTGTGTGCACCCCAGGTCCAACGGTACCACCCTTGAGTCTCTAGGACTTAGGGATCTGGAGTTATGAGCATTTGAAGTTCCCCCATATAAGTGAGTTGGGAGAGTGAAAATTTGGGGTTTTAATCCTCAGCGGAGCAAGATAGAGACATGGGACCTTGTCCTACCCCCGTTTGTGTGCACCCCGAGTCCAACGGTACCACCCTTGAGTCTCTAGGACATAGGGTTCAGGAGTTATGAGCATTTGAACTTCCTCCATATAAGTGAGTTGGGAGAGTGAAAATGTGCCTAAGTGTGAGAGGCCAAAAGTGTTCCCCCAGAAAGTGTTTAGGAACACATTTCAGAGCCCTACGAGTGGTTTGGACCCCCCTTTTTGTTGTACTTTTTGTCAAGTTGAAGTTTGTGTTTACGGTTGATAAGAGTGTAAAGGGCTTGGAGTTTTAACCAGGGTCAGTTTTGACCAATCCTCAAGGGAGCAAGATAGAGACATGGGACCTTGTCCTACCCCCCATTTGTGTGCACCCAGGTCCAACGGTACCACCCTTGAGTCTCTAGGACTTAGGGATCTGGAGTTATGAGCATTTGAAGTTCCCCCATATAAGTGAGTTGGGAGAGTGAAAATTTGGGGATTTAACCAGAGTCAGTTTTGACCAATCCTCAAGGGAGCAAGATAGAGACATGGGACCTTGTCCTACCCCCCCCATTTGTGTGCACCCAGGTCCCAGTACCACCCTTGAGTCTCTAGGACTTAGGGATCTGGAGTTATGAGCATTTGAAGTTCCCCCATATAAGTGAGTTGGGAGAGTGAAAATTTGGGGTTTTGACCAATCCTCAAGGGAGCAAGATAGAGACATGGGACCTTGTCCTACCCCCCCGTTTGTGAGGTCCAGCGGTACCACCCTTGAGTCTCTAGGACTTAGGGTTCAGGAGTTATGAGCATTTGAAGTTCCCCCATATAAGTGAGTTGGGAGAGTGAAAATGTGCCTAAGTGTGAGAGGCCAAAAGTGTTCCCCAGAAAGTGTTTAGGAACACATTTCAGAGCCCTACAGTGGTTTGGACCCCCCTTTTTGTTGTACTTTTGTCAAGTTGAAGTTTGTGTTTATGGTTGATAAGAGTGTAAAGGGCTTGGAGTTTTAACCAGGGTCAGTTTTGACCAATCCTCAAGGGAGCAAGATAGAGACATGGGACCTTGTCCTACCCCCCCATTTGTGTGCACCCGAGTCCAACGGTACCACCCTTGAGTCTCTAGGACTTAGGGATCTGGAGTTATGAGCATTTGAAGTTCCCCCATATAAGTGAGTTGGGAGAGTGAAAATTTGGGGATTTAACCAGAGTCAGTTTGACCAATCCTCAAGGGAGCAAGATAGAGACATGGGACCTTGTCCTACCCCCCCATTTGTGTGCACCCCAGGTCCAGCGGTACCACCCTTGAGTCTCTAGGACTTAGGGATCTGGAGTTATGAGCATTTGAAGTTCCCCCATATAAGTGAGTTGGGAGAGTGAAAATGTGCCAAAGTGTGAGAGGCCAAAGTGTTCCCCCAGAAAGTGTAGGAACACATTTCAGAGGACACATTTCAGAGTACTTTTGTCAAGTTTGGACCCCCTTTATGTTGTGTAAAGGGCTTGGGTTTTTGTCAAGTTGAAGTTCAAGGGGTGATAGACATGGGTTGATAAGAGTGTAAAGGGCTTGGAGTTTTAACCAGGGTCAGTTTGACCAATCCTCAAGGGAGCAAGATAGAGACATGGGACCTTGTCCTACCCCCCATTTGGACCTTGCACCCCCCCATTTGGTCCAACAGGTACCACCCCTTGAGTCTCTAGGACTTAGGGATCTGGAGTTATGAGCATTTGAAGTTCCCCCATATAAGTGAGTTGGGAGAGTGAAAATTTGGGGATTTAACCAGTCAGTTTTTGACCAATCCTCAAGGGAGCAAGATAGAGACATGGGACCTTGTCCTACCCCCCCATTTGTGTGCACCCAGGTCCAACGGTACCACCCTTGAGTCTCAGGACTTAGGGATCTGGAGTTATGAGCATTTGAAGTTTCCCCATATAGTAAGTGAGTTGGGAGAGTGAAAATTTGGGGATTTAACCAGAGTCAGTTTTGACCAATCCTCAAGGGAGCAAGATAGAGACATGGGACCTTGTCCTACCCCCCCATTTGTGTGCACCCCAGAGTCCAACGGTACCACCCCTTGAGTCTCTAGGACTTAGGGATCTGGAGTTATGAGCATTTGAAGTTCCCCCATATAAGTGAGTTGGGAGAGTGAAAATTTGGGTTTTAATCCTCAAGCGGAGCAAGATAGAGACATGGGACCTTGTCCTACCCCCCCCGTTTGTGTGCACCCCAGGTCCAACGGTACCACCCTTGAGTCTCTAGGACTTAGGGATCTGGAGTTATAAGCATTTGAAGTTCCCCCATATAAGTGAGTTGGGAGAGTGAAAATGTGCCTAAGTGTGAGAGGCCAAAGTGTTCCCCAGAAAGTGTTTAGGAACACATTTCAGAGCCCTACAGTGGTTTGGACCCCCCCCTTTTTGTTGTACTTTTGTCAAGTTGAAGTTTGTGTTTACGGTTGATAAGAGTGTAAAGGGCTTGGGTTTTAACCAGGGTCAGTTTTGACCAATCCTCAAGGGAGCAAGATAGAGACATGGGACCTTGTCCTACCCCCCATTTGTGTGCACCCAGGGTCCACGGTACCACCCTTGAGTCTCTAGGACTTAGGGATCTGGAGTTATGAGCATTTGAAGTTCCCCCATATAAGTGAGTTGGGAGAGTGAAAATTTGGGATTTAATTTGGAGTCAGTTTTGACCAATCCTCAAGGGAGCAAGATAGAGACATGGGACCTTGTCCTACCCCCCCATTTGTGTGCACCCCAGGTCCACGGTACCACCCTTGAGTCTCTAGGACTTAGGGATCTGGAGTTATGAGCATTTGAAGTTCCCCCATATAAGTGAGTTGGGAGAGTGAAAATGTGCCTAAGTGTGAGAGGCCAAAAGTGTTCCCCAGAAAAGTGTTTAGGAACACATTTCAGAGCCCTACAGTGGTTTGGACCCCCCCTTTTTGTTGTACTTTTTGTCAAGTTGAAGTTTGTGTTTACGGTTGATAAGAGTGTAAAGGGCTTGGGGTTTTAACCAGGGTCAGTTTGACCAATCCTCAAGGGAGCAAGATAGAGACATGGGACCTTGTCCCTACCCCCCATTTGTGTGCACCCAGGTCCAACGGTACCACCCTTGAGTCTCTAGGACTTAGGGATCTGGAGTTATGAGCATTTGAAGTTCCCCATATATAAGTGAGTTGGGAGAGTGAAATTTGGGGATTTAACCAGAGTCAGTTTTGACCAATCCTCAAGGGAGCAAGATAGAGACATGGGACCTTGTCCTACCCCCCCCATTTGTGTGCACCCCCCCAGGTCAGCAGGTACCACCCTTGAGTCTCTAGGACTTAGGGATCTGGAGTTATGAGCATTTGAAGTTCCCCCATATAAGTGAGTTGGGAGAGTGAAAATTTGGGGTTTTAACCCTACCAAGTCAGTTTGACCAATCCTCAAGGGAGCAAGATAGAGACATGGGACCTTGTCCTACCCCCCCATTTGTGTGCACCCCAGGTCCAACGGTACCACCCTTGAGTCTCTAGGACTTAGGGATCAGGAGTTATGAGCATTTGAAGTTCCCCATATAAGTGAGTTGGGAGAGTGAAAATTTGGGGATTTATTTAACCAGTCAGTTTTGACCAATCCTCAAGGGAGCAAGATAGAGACATGGGACCTTGTCCTACCCTCCCATTTGTGTGCACCCAGGTCCAACGGTACCACCCCTTGAGTCTCTAGGACTTAGGGATCTGGAGTTATGAGCATTTGAAGTTCCCCCATATAAGTGAGTTGGGAGAGTGAAAAATTTAACCAGAGTCAGTTTTGACCAATCCTCAAGGGAGCAAGATAGAGACATGGGACCTTGTCCTACCCCCCCATTTGTGTGCACCCAGGTCCAACGGTACCACCCTTGAGTCTCTAGGACATAGGGTTCAGGAGTTATAAGCATTTGAAGTTCCTCCATATAAGTGAGTTGGGAGAGTGAAAATGTGCCTAAGTGTGAGAGGCCAAAAGTGTTCCCCCAGAAAGTGTTTAGGAACACATTTCAGAGCCCTACGAGTGGTTTGGACCCCCCTTTTTGTTGTACTTTTTGTCAAGTTGAAGTTTGTGTTTACGGTTGATAAGTAAAAGTGTAAAGGGCTTGGAGTTTTAACCAGAGTCAGTTTGACCAATCCTCAAGAGGAGCAAGATGGGAGAGACATGGGACCAGTTTTGTCCTAGCAAGATAGAGACATGGGACCCCCTACCCCCCATTTGTGCACCCAGGTCCAACGGTACCACCCTTGAGTCTCTAGGACTTAGGGATCTGGAGTTATGAGCATTTGAAGTTCCCCCATATAAGTGAGTTGGGAGAGTGAAAATTTGGGGTTTTAATCCTCAGCGGAGCAAGATAGAGACATGGGACCTTGTCCTACCCCCCCGTTTGTGTGCACCCCAGGTCCAACGGTACCACCCTTGAGTCTCTAGGACATAGGGTTCAGGAGTTATAAGCATTTGAAGTTCCTCCATATAAGTGAGTTGGGAGAGTGAAAATGTGCCTAAGTGTGAGAGGCCAAAAGTGTTCCCCAGAAAGTGTTTAGGAACACATTTCAGAGCCCTACAGTGGTTTGGACCCCCCTTTTTGTTGTACTTTTGTCAAGTTGAAGTTTGTGTTTACGGTTGATAAGAGTGTAAAGGGCTTGGAGTTTTAACCAGGGTCAGTTTTGACCAATCCTCAAGGGAGCAAGATAGAGACATGGGACCTTGTCCTACCCCCCCATTTGTGTGCACCCCAGGTCCAACGGTACCACCCTTGAGTCTCTAGGACTTAGGGATCTGGAGTTATGAGCATTTGAATTTCCCCCATATAAGTGAGTTGGGAGAGTGAAAATTTGGGGATTTAACCAGTCAGTTTGACCAATCCTCAAGGGAGCAAGATAGAGACATGGGACCTTGTCCTACCCCCCATTTGTGTGCACCCCAGTCCAACGGTACCACCCTTGAGTCTCTAGGACTTAGGGATCTGGAGTTATGAGCATTTGAAGTTCCCCATATAAGTGAGTTGGGAGAGTGAAAATTTGGGGTTTTAATCCTCAGCGGAGCAAGATAGAGACATGGGACCTTGTCCTACCCCCCCCGTTTGTGTGCACCCTGAGGTCCAACGGTACCACCCTTGAGTCTCTAGGACATAGGGTTCAGGAGTTATAAGCATTTGAAGTTCCTCCATATAAGTGAGTTGGGAGAGTGAAAATGTGCCTAAGTGTGAGAGGCAAAAGTGTTCCCCAGAAAGTGTTTTGGAACACATTTCAGAGCCCTACAGTGGTTTGGACCCCCCTTTTTGTTGTACTTTTTGTCAAGTTGAGTTTGTGTGTTTACGGTTGATAAGAGTGTAAAGGGCTTGGAGTTTTAACCAGGGTCAGTTTGACCAATCCTCAAGGGAGCAAGATAGAGACATGGGACCTTGTCCTACCCCCCCATTTGTGTGCACCCAGTCCAACGGTACCACCCTTGAGTCTCTAGGACTTAGGGATCTGGAGTTATGAGCATTTGAAGTTCCCCCATATAAGTGAGTTGGGAGAGTGAAAATTTGGGGATTTAGGTCCAACGGTACCACCCTTGAGTCTCTAGGACTTAGGGTCTGGAGTTTGAGCCAATCCTCAAGGGAGCAAGATAGAGACATGGGACCTTGTCCTACCCCCCTATTTGTGTGCACCCAGGTCCAACGGTACCACCCTTGAGTCTCTAGGACTTAGGGATCTGGAGTTATGAGCATTTGAAGTTCCCCCATATAAGTGAGTTGGGAGAGTGAAAATGTGCCAAAGTGTGTGAGGCCAAAAGTGTTCCCCCAGAAAGTGTTTGGGAACACATTTCAGAGCCCTACAGTGGTTTGGACCCCCCTTTTTGTTGTACTTTTGTCAAGTTGAAGTTGGTGTCTATGGTTGATAAGAGTGTAAAGGGCTTGGAGTTTTAACCAGGGTCAGTTTGACCAATCCTCAAGGGAGCAAGATAGAGACATGGGACCTTGTCCTACCCCCCCCATTTGTGTGCACCCACCCAGTCCAACGGTACCACCCTTGAGTCTCTAGGACTTAGGGATCTGGAGTTATGAGCATTTGAAGTTCCCCATATAAGTGAGTTGGGAGAGTGAAAATTTGGGGATTTAACCAAGTCAGTTTGACCAATCCTCAAGGGAGCAAGATAGAGACATGGGACCTTGTCCTACCCCCCATTTGTGTGCACCCAGGTCCAGCGGTACCACCCTTGAGTCTCTAGGACTTAGGGATCTGGAGTTATGAGCATTTGAAGTTTCCCCATATAAGTGAGTTGGGAGAGTGAAAATTTGGGGTTTTAATCCTCAAGCGGAGCAAGATAGAGACATGGGACCTTGTCCTACCCCCCTATTTGTGTGCACCCCAGGTCCAGCGGTACCACCCTTGAGTCTCTAGGACTTAGGGATCTGGAGTTATGAGCATTTGAAGTTCCCCCATATAAGTGAGTTGGGAGGTGAAAATGTGCCAAAGTGTGAGAGGCCAAAGTGTTCCCCAGAAAGTGTTTAGGAACACATTTCAGAGCCCTACAGTGGTTTGGACCCCCTTTTTGTTGTACTTTTTGTCAAGTTGAAGTTTGTGTTTACGGTTGATAAGAGTGTAAAGGGCTTGGGTTTTAACCAGGGTCAGTTTGACCAATCCTCAAGGGAGCAAGATAGAGACATGGGACCTTGTCCTACCCCCCCATTTGTGTGCACCCCCAGGTCCAACGGTACCACCCTTGAGTCTCTAGGACTTAGGGATCTGGAGTTATGAGCATTTGAATTTCCCCATATAAGTGAGTTGGGAGAGTGAAAATTTGGGGATTTAACCAGAGTCAGTTTTGACCAATCCTCAAGGGAGCAAGATAGAGACATGGGACCTTGTCCTACCCCCCCATTTGTGTGCACCCGAGTCCAACGGTACCACCCTTGAGTCTCTAGGACTTAGGGATCTGGAGTTATGAGCATTTGAAGTTCCCCCATATAAGTGAGTTGGGAGAGTGAAAAATTTGGGTCAGTTTTGAAAAGTGTTTGAGGATTTTGGGACAGTGTCCTACCCCCCGTTTGTGTGTGCTTTTTGTCAGTCCAACGGTACCACCCTTGAGTCTCTAGGATAGAGTTCTTGGAGTTTATAAGCATTTGAAGTTCCTCCATATAAGTGAGTTGGGAGAGTGAAAATGTGCCCCCCATTTGTGCAAGAGCAGATAGAGACATGGGACCTTGTCCTACCCCCATTTGTGTACAGGTCCACCCTTGAGTCTCTAGGACTTAGGGATCTGGAGTTATGAGCATTTGAAGTTCCCCCATATAAGTGAGTTGGGAGAGTGAAAATTTGGGGATTTAACCAGTCAGTTTTGACCAATCCTCAAGGGAGCAAGATAGAGACATGGGACCTTGTCCTACCCCCCATTTGTGTGCACCCAGGTCCAACGGTACCACCCTTGAGTCTCTAGGACTTAGGGATCTGGAGTTATGAGCATTTGAAGTTCCCCATATAAGTGAGTTGGGAGAGTGAAAATTTGGGGATTTAACCAGTCAGTTTTGACCAATCCTCAAGGGAGCAAGATAGAGACATGGGACCTTGTCCTACCCCCCATTTGTGTGCACCCAGGTCCAACGGTACCACCCTTGAGTCTCTAGGACTTAGGGATCTGGAGTTATGAGCATTTGAAGTTCCCCCATATAAGTGAGTTGGGAGAGTGAAAATTTGGGGATTTAACCAGAGTCAGTTTGACCAATCCTCAAGGGAGCAAGATAGAGACATGGGACCTTGTCCTACCCCCCCATTTGTGTACACCCAGGTCCAGCGGTACCACCCTTGAGTCTCTAGGACTTAGGGATCTGGAGTTATGAGCATTTGAAGTTCCCCCATATAAGTGAGTTGGGAGAGTGAAAATGGGGATTTAACCAGGGTTTTGACCAATCCTCAAGGGAGCAAGATAGAGACATGGGACCTTGTCCTCCTCCCAAGATTTGTGTGCACCCAGGTCATTTGTGTGCACCCAGGTCCAGCGGTACCACCCTTGAGTCTCTAGGACTTAGGGATCTGGAGTTATGAGCATTTGAAGTTCCCCCATATAAGTGAGTTGGGAGAGTGAAAATGTGCCTAAGTGTGAGAGGCCAAAAGTGTTCCCCCAGAAAGTGTTTGGAACACATTTCAGAGCCCTACAGTGGTTTGGACCCCCCCTTTTTGTTGTACTTTTGTCAAGTTGAAGTTTGTGTTTACGGTTGATAAGAGTGTAAAGGGCTTGGAGTTTTAACCAGGGTCAGTTTGACCAATCCTCAAGGGAGCAAGATAGAGACATGGGACCTTGTCCTACCCCCCCATTTGTGTGCACCCAGGTCCAACGGTACCACCCTTGAGTCTCTAGGACTTAGGGATCTGGAGTTATGAGCATTTGAAGTTCCCCCATATAAGTGAGTTGGGAGAGTGAAAATTTGGGGATTTAAATTTGGGGTTTGACCAATCCTCAAGGGAGCAAGATAGAGACATGGGACCTTGTCCTACCCCCCCGTTTGTGTGCACCCCAGGTCCAACGGTACCACCCTTGAGTCTCTAGGACTAGGGATCTGGAGTTATAAGCATTTGAAGTTCCTCCATATAAGTGAGTTGGGAGAGTGAAAAGTTGAGGGAGTTTCCCCCCCCAGTGGAGCACACATTTTGACCAATCCTCAAGGGAGCAAGATAGAGACATGGGACCTTGTCCTTTGACCCCTCCCATTTGTGTACCCCCCATTTGTGTGAGTTGGTACCACCCTTGAGTCTCAGGACTTAGGGATCTGGAGTTATGAGCATTTGAAGTTCCCCCATATAAGTGAGTTGGGAGAGTGAAAATTTGGGGTTTTAACAGAGTCAGTTTTGACCAATCCTCAAGGGAGCAAGATAGAGACATGGGACCTTGTCCTACCCCCCTATTTGTGTGCACCCCCAGGTCCAACGGTACCACCCTTGAGTCTCTAGGACTTAGGGATCTGGAGTTATGAGCATTTGAAGTTCCCCCATATAAGTGAGTTGGGAGAGTGAAAATGTGCCAAAGTGTGAGAGGCCAAAGTGTTCCCCCAGAAAGTGTTTAGGAACACATTTCAGAGCCCTACAGTGGTTTGGACCCCCTTTTTGTTGTACTTTTTGTCAAGTTGAAGTTTGTGTTCTATGGTTGATAAGAGTGTAAAGGGCTTGGGGTTTTAACCAGGGTCAGTTTTGACCAATCCTCAAGGGAGCAAGATAGAGACATGGGACCTTGTCCTACCCCCCCATTTGTGTGCACCCAGGTCCAACGGTACCACCCTTGAGTCTCTAGGACTTAGGGATCTGGAGTTATGAGCATTTGAAGTTCCCCATATAGTGAGGAGAGTGAAAATTTGAGAGTTAAAAAGTGGGTTTTAATCCTCAAGGGAGCAAGATAGAGACATGGGACCTTGTCCTACCCCCCCATTTGTGTGCACCCAGGTCCAGCGGTACCACCCTTGAGTCTCTAGGACTTAGGGTTCTGGAGTTATAAGCATTTGAAGTTCCTCCATATAAGTGAGTTGGGAGAGTGAAAATGTGCCTAAGTGTGAGAGGCCAAAGTGTTCCCAGGGAGCAAGTGAGACATGGGACCTTGTCCACCCCCCATTTGTGTGGTTTGGACCCCCCTTGAGTCTCTAGGACTTAGGGATCAAGTTGAGTTTGTGTTTCCCGGTATGAGTAAGAGTGGAAAGGGAAAATTTGGGGTTTTAACCAGGGTCAGTTTGACCAATCCTCAAGGGAGCAAGATAGAGACATGGGACCTTGTCCTACCCCCCCATTTGTTTTGTGCACCCAGGTCCAGGACTTAGGGATCTGGGTACCACCCTTGAGTCTCTAGGACTTAGGGATCTGGAGTTATGAGCATTTGAAGTTCCCCCATATAAGTGAGTTGGGAGAGTGAAAATGTGCCAAAGTGTGAGAGGCCAAAGTGTTCCCCAGAAAGTGTTTAGGAACACATTTCAGAGCCCCTACAGTGGTTTGGACCCCCCTTTTTGTTGTACTTTTTGTCAAGTTGAAGTTTGTGTTTATGGTTGATAAGAGTGTAAAGGGCTTGGAGTTTTAACCAGGGTCAGTTTGACCAATCCTCAAGGGAGCAAGATAGAGACATGGGACCTTGTCCTACCCCCCATTTGTGTGCACCCCAGTCCAGCGGTACCACCCTTGAGTCTCTAGGACTTAGGGATCTGGAGTTATGAGCATTTGAATTTCCCCCATATAAGTGAGTTGGGAGAGTGAAAATTTGGGGATTTAACCAGAGTCAGTTTGACCAATCCTCAAGGGAGCAAGATAGAGACATGGGACCTTGTCCTACCCCTCCCATTTGTGTGCACCCCAGGTCCAACGGTACCACCCTTGAGTCTCTAGGACTTAGGGATCTGGAGTTATGAGCATTTGAAGTTCCCCCATATAAGTGAGTTGGGAGAGTGAAAATTTGGGGATTTAACCAGAGTCAGTTTGACCAATCCTCAAGGGAGCAAGATAGAGACATGGGACCTTGTCCTACCCCCCATTTGTGTGCACCCCAGGTCCAGCGGTACCACCCTTGAGTCTCTAGGACTTAGGGATCTGGAGTTATGAGCATTTGAAGTTCCCCATATAAGTGAGTTGGGAGAGTGAAAATTTGATTTAACCAGTCAGTTTGACCAATCCTCAAGGGGATAGAGACATGGGACCTTGTCCTAGGAACATTTTTAAGAGTCCAGCAGTACCACCCTTGAGTCTCTAGGACTTAGGGATCTGGAGTTATGAGCATTTGAAGTTCCCCATATAAGTGAGTTGGAGAGTGAAAGGGAGTCAGGTTTGACCAATCCTCAAGGGAGCAAGATAGAGACATGGGACCTTGTCCTACCCCCCCGTTTGTGTGCACCCCAGGTCCAGCGGTACCACCCTTGAGTCTCTAGGACTTAGGGTTCAGGAGTTATAAGCATTTGAAGTTCCCCCATATAAGTGAGTTGGGAGAGTGAAAATGTGCCTAAGTGTGAGAGGCCAAAGTGTTCCCCAGAAAGTGTTTAGGAACACATTTCAGAGCCCTCTGAGTGGTTTGGACCCCCCCTTTTTGTTGTACTTTTTGTCAAGTTGAAGTTTGTGTTTACGGTTGATAAGAGTGTAAAGGGCTTGGAGTTTTAACCAGGGTCAGTTTGACCAATCCTCAAGGGAGCAAGATAGAGACATGGGACCTTGTCCTACCCCCCCCATTTGTGTGCACCCCAGGTCCAACGGTACCACCCTTGAGTCTCTAGGACTTAGGGATCTGGAGTTATGAGCATTTGAAGTTCCCCATATAAGTGAGTTGGGAGAGTGAAAATTTGGGGATTTAATCCTCAGAGTCAGACATTTGACCAATCCTCAAGGGAGCAAGATAGAGACATGGGACCTTGTCCTACCCCCCCATTTGTGTGCACCCCCGATGTCCAGCGGTACCACCCTTGAGTCTCTAGGACTTAGGGATCTGGAGTTATGAGCATTTGAAGTTCCCCCATATAAGTGAGTTGGGAGAGTGAAAATTTGGGGTTTTAACCAGGGTCAGTTTGACCAATCCTCAAAGGAGCAAGATAGAGACATGGGACCTTGTCCTACCCCCCATTTGTGTGCACCCAGGTCCAGCGGTACCACCCTTGAGTCTCTAGGACTTAGGGATCTGGAGTTATGAGCATTTGAAGTTCCCCATATAAGTGAGTTGGGAGAGTGAAAATTTGGGGATTTAACCAGAGTCAGTTTTGACCAATCCTCAAGGGAGCAAGATAGAGACATGGGACCTTGTCCTACCCCCCCATTTGTGTGCACCCGAGTCCAGCGGTACCACCCTTGAGTCTCTAGGACTTAGGGATCTGGAGTTATGAGCATTTGAAGTTCCCCCATATAAGTGAGTTGGGAGAGTGAAAAATTTTAACCAGGGTTTTAATCCTCAAGCGGAGCAAGATAGAGACATGGGACCTTGTCCTACCCCCCATTTGTGTGCACCCCAGGTCCAACGGTACCACCCTTGAGTCTCTAGGACATAGGGTTCTGGAGTTATAAGCATTTGAAGTTCCCCATATAAGTGAGTTGGGAGAGTGAAAATGTGCCTAAGTGTGAGAGGCCAAAAGTGTTCCCCCAGAAGTGTTTAGGAACACATTTCAGAGCCCTCTGAGTGGTTTGGACCCCCCTTTTTGTTGTACTTTTTGTCAAGTTGAAGTTTGTGTTTACGGTTGATAAGAGTGTAAAGGGCTTGGGTTTTAACCAGGGTCAGTTTGACCAATCCTCAAGGGAGCAAGATAGAGACATGGGACCTTGTCCTACCCCCCCCATTTGTGTGCACCCGAGTCCAGCGGTACCACCCTTGAGTCTCTAGGACTTAGGGATCTGGAGTTATGAGCATTTGAAGTTCCCCATATAAGTGAGTTGGGAGAGTGAAAATTTGGGGATTTAACCAGAGTCAGTTTGACCAATCCTCAAGGGAGCAAGATAGAGACATGGGACCTTGTCCTACCCCCCATTTGTGTGCACCCGAGGTCCAACGGTACCACCCTTGAGTCTCTAGGACTTAGGGATCTGGAGTTATGAGCATTTGAAGTTCCCCCATATAAGTGAGTTGGGAGTGAAAATTTGGGGATTTAACCAGAGTCAGTTTAATCCTCAAGCGGAGCAAGATAGAGACATGGGACCTTGTCCTACCCCCGTTTGTGTGCACCCAGTTTACCACCCTTGAGTCTCTAGGACACTAGGGTTCAGGAGTTATAAGCATTTGAAGTTCCCCATATATAAGTGAGTTGGAGAGTGAAAATTTGGGGTTTTAACCAGTCAGTTTTGACCAATCCTCAAGGGAGCAAGATAGAGACATGGGACCTTGTCCTACCCTCCCATTTGTGTGCACCCAGGTCCAGCGGTACCACCCTTGAGTCTCTAGGACTTAGGGATCTGGAGTTATGAGCATTTGAAGTTCCCCATATAAGTGAGTTGGGAGAGTGAAAATTTGGGGATTTAACCAGAGTCAGTTTTGACCAATCCTCAAGGGAGCAAGATAGAGACATGGGACCTTGTCCTACCCCCCATTTGTGTGCACCCAGGTCCAGCGGTACCACCCTTGAGTCTCTAGGACTTAGGGATCTGGAGTTATGAGCATTTGAAGTTCCCCATATAAGTGAGTTGGGAGAGTGAAAATTTGGGGTTTTAATCCTCAGTTTGAGCAAGATAGAGACATGGGACCTTGTCCTACCCCCCCGTTTTGTGCACCCAGGTCCAACGTTACCACCCTTGAGTCTCTAGGACATAGGGTTCAGGAGTTATAAGCATTTGAAGTTCCTCCATATAAGTGAGTTGGGAGAGTGAAAATGTGCCTAAGTGTGAGAGGCCAAAAGTGTTTCCCCAGAAAGTGTTTTGGAACACATTTCAGAGCCCTACAGTGGTTTGGACCCCCCTTTTTGTTGTACTTTTTGTCAAGTTGAAGTTTGTGTTTCGGTTGATAAGAGTGTAAAGGGCTTGGAGTTTTAACCAGGGTCAGTTTGACCAATCCTCAAGGGAGCAAGATAGAGACATGGGACCTTGTCCTACCCCCCCATTTGTGTGCACCCAGGTCCAACGGTACCACCCTTGAGTCTCTAGGACTTAGGGATCTGGAGTTATGAGCATTTGAAGTTCCCCCATATAAGTGAGTTGGGAGAGTGAAAATTTGGGGATTTAACCAGAGTCAGTTTTGACCAATCCTCAAGGGAGCAAGATAGAGACATGGGACCTTGTCCTACCCCCCCATTTGTGTGCACCCAGGAGTCCAGCGGTACCACCCTTGAGTCTCTAGGACTTAGGGATCTGGAGTTATGAGCATTTGAAGTTCCCCCATATATAGTTGGGAGTGAGTTGGGGAGTGAAAATCCTTTGGGGGATTTAACCTTGTCCTCAGTTGTGTTTGACCAATCCTCAAGTCTCTAGGGGTTCAGATAGAGACATGGGACCTTGTCCTGTGCCCCCCATTTGTGTTCCCCTACCCCCCCAGGGTCCACAGTACCACCCTTGAGTCTCTAGGACTTAGGGATCTGGAGTTATGAGCATTTGAAGTTCCCCCATATAAGTGAGTTGGGAGAGTGAAAATTTGGGGTTTTAACCAGAGTCAGTTTTGACCAATCCTCAAGGGAGCAAGATAGAGACATGGGACCTTGTCCTACCCCCCCATTTGTGTGCACCCAGGTCCAGCGGTACCACCCTTGAGTCTCTAGGACTTAGGGATCTGGAGTTATGAGCATTTGAAGTTCCCCCATATAAGTGAGTTGGGAGAGTGAAAATTTGGGGTTTTACCAGAGTCAGTTTTGACCAATCCTCAAGGGAGCAAGATAGAGACATGGGACCTTGTCCTACCCCCCCCCATTTGTGTGCACCCAGGTCAGCGGTACCACCCTTGAGTCTCTAGGACATAGGGTTCAGGAGGAGCATTTGAAGTTCCCCATATAAGTGAGTTGGGAGAGTGAAAATGTGCCTAAGTGTGAGAGTTAGTGTTCCCCAGAAAGTGTTTGGAACACATTTGACAGTGGTTTGGACCCCCCATATACTTTTGTCAAGTTGAAGTTTGTGTTCACGGAGAGATAGAGAAACCTTGTCCTTGGGGTTTTAACCCAGGGTCAGTTTGACCAATCCTCAAGGGAGCAAGATAGAGACATGGGACCTTGTCCTACCCCCCAGTTTGTGTAACCACCCCAGGTCCAACGGTACCACCCTTGAGTCTCTAGGACTTGCAGGGATCTGGAGTTTATGGAGCATTTGAAGTTCCCCATATAAGTGAGTTGGGAGAGTGAAAATTTGGGGATTTAACCAGAGTCAGTTTGACCAATCCTCAAGGGAGCAAGATAGAGACATGGGACCTTGTCCTACCCCCCATTTGTGTGCACCCAGGTCCAGCGGTACCACCCTTGAGTCTCTAGGACTTAGGGATCTGGAGTTATGAGCATTTGAAGTTCCCCATATAAGTGAGTTGGGAGAGTGAAAATTTGGGGTTTTAATCCAGTCAGTTTGACCAAAGATAGAGACATGGGACCTTGTCCTACCCCCCGTTTGTGTGCACCCCAGGTCCAACGGTACCACCCTTGAGTCTCTAGGACTTAGGGTTCTGGAGTTATAAGCATTTGAAGTTCCCCCATATAAGTGAGTTGGGAGAGTGAAAATGTGCCTAAGTGTGAGAGGCCAAAGTGTTCCCCAGAAAGTGTTTAGGAACACATTTCAGAGCCCTACAGTGGTTTGGACCCCCCTTTTTGTTGTACTTTTTGTCAAGTTGAAGTTTGTGTTTACGGTTGATAAGAGTGTAAAGGGCTTGGGTTTTAACCAGGGTCAGTTTGACCAATCCTCAAGGGAGCAAGATAGAGACATGGGACCTTGTCCTACCCCCCATTTGTGTGCACCCAGGTCCAGCGGTACCACCCTTGAGTCTCTAGGACTTAGGGATCTGGAGTTATGAGCATTTGAAGTTTCCCCATATAAGTGAGTTGGGAGAGTGAAAATTTGGGGATTTAACCAGGTCAGTTTGACCAATCCTCAAGGGAGCAAGATAGAGACATGGGACCTTGTCCTACCCCCGTTTGTGTGCACCCCAGGTCACCTTGTCCTACCCCCCTTGAGTACCACCCTTGAGTCTCTAGGACTTAGGGATCTGGAGTTATAAGCATTTGGAGTTATCCATAGCATTTGAAGTTCCCCCATATAAGTGAGTTCAGGGAGAGTGAAAATGTGTTTTGGGATTTAACCAGGGTCAGTTTGACCAATCCTCAAGGGAGCAAGATAGAGACATGGGACCTTGTCCTACCCCCCCATTTGTGTGCACCCCAGGTCCAGCGGTACCACCCTTGAGTCTCTAGGACTTAGGGATCTGGAGTTATGAGCATTTGAAGTTCCCCATATAAGTGAGTTGGGAGAGTGAAAATTTGGGGATTTAACCAGAGTCAGTTTTGACCAATCCTCAAGGGAGCAAGATAGAGACATGGGACCTTGTCCTACCCCCCCATTTGTGTACACCCAGGGTTTGGTACCACCCTTGAGTCTCTAGGACTTAGGGATCTGGAGTTATGAGCATTTGAAGTTCCCCCATATAAGTGAGTTGGGAGAGTGAAAATTTGGGGTTTTGACCAATCCTCAATGAGAGCAAGATAGAGACATGGGACCTTGTCCTACCCCCCGTTTGTGTGAATTTCCCCCAGGTCCACGGTACCACCCTTGAGTCTCTAGGACATAGGGTTCAGGAGTTATGAGCATTTGAGTTCCTCCATATAAGTAGGAGTTGGGAGGGAAAATGTCCTAAGTTGAGAGGCCAAAGCATTTGAAGTTCCCCAGAAAGTATTGGGTGAGTTGAGTTTGGACCCCCCTTTTGTTGTACTTTTGTCAAAAATACGGTTGATAAAGTGTAAGGGCTTGGGTTTTAACCAGTCAGTTTTGACCAATCCTCAAGGGAGCAAGATAGAGACATGGGACCTTGTCCTACCCCCCATTTGTGTGCACCCAGGTCCAGCGGTACCACCCTTGAGTCTCTAGGACTTAGGGATCTGGAGTTATGAGCATTTGAATTTCCCCATATAAGTGAGTTGGGAGAGTGAAAATTTGGGGATTTAACCAGAGTCAGTTTGACCAATCCTCAAGGGAGCAAGATAGAGACATGGGACCTTGTCCTACCCCCCATTTGTGTGCACCCCAGAGTCCAGCGGTACCACCCTTGAGTCTCTAGGACTTAGGGATCTGGAGTTATGAGCATTTGAAGTTCCCCCATATAAGTGAGTTGGGAGAGTGAAAATTTGGGGTTTTAATCCTCAGCGGAGCAAGATAGAGAGCATGGGACCTTGTCCTACCCCCCCGTTTGTGTGCACCCTGAGGTCCAACGTTACCACCCTTGAGTCTCTAGGACATAGGGTTCAGGAGTTATAAGCATTTGAAGTTCCTCCATATAAGTGAGTTGGGAGAGTGAAAATGTGCCTAAGTGTGAGAGGCCAAAAGTGTTCCCCCAGAAAGTGTTTAGGAACACATTTCAGAGCCCTACAGTGGTTTGGACCCCCCTTTTTGTTGTACTTTTGTCAAGTTGAAGTTTGTGTTTACGGTTGATAAGAGTGTAAAGGGCTTGGGTTTTAACCAGGGTCAGTTTGACCAATCCTCAAGGGAGCAAGATAGAGACATGGGACCTTGTCCCTACCCCCATTTGTGTGCACCCCAGGTCCAACGGTACCACCCTTGAGTCTCTAGGACTTAGGGATCTGGAGTTATGAGCATTTGAAGTTCCCCCATATAAGTGAGTTGGGAGAGTGAAAATTTGGGGATTTAACCAGAGTCAGTTTGACCAATCCTCAAGGGAGCAAGATAGAGACATGGGACCTTGTCCTACCCCCCCATTTGTGTGCACCCAGGTCCACGGTACCACCCTTGAGTCTCTAGGACTTAGGGATCTGGAGTTATGAGCATTTGAAGTTCCCCCATATAAGTGAGTTGGGAGAGTGGGGATTTAACCAGTCAGTTTTGACCAATCCTCAAGGAGCAAGATAGAGACATGGGACCTTGTCCTACCCTCCCTACCCCCGTTTTGTGCACCCCAGGTCCAGCGTTACCACCCTTGAGTCTCTAGGACTTAGGGTTCTGGAGTTATAAGCATTTGAAGTTCCTCCATATAAGTGAGTTGGGAGAGTGAAAATGTGCCAAAGTGTGAGAGGAGAGTTTGGACCCCCCTTTTTGTTGAGAAAGTTGAAGTTTGTGTTTTTCCCAGTCAGTTTTGACCAATCCTCAAGGGAGCAAGATAGAGACATGGGACCTTGACCCCCATTTGTGTGCACCCCGAGGTCCAACGGTACCACCCTTGAGTCTCTAGGACTTAGGGATCTGGAGTTATGAGCATTTGAAGTTCCCCCATATAGTGAGTTGGGAGAGTGAAAATTTGGGGATTTAACCAGAGTCAGTTTGACCAATCCTCAAGGGAGCAAGATAGAGACATGGGACCTTGTCCTACCCCCCCATTTGTGTGCACCCAGGTCCAGCGGTACCACCCTTGAGTCTCTAGGACTTAGGGATCTGGAGTTATGAGCATTTGAAGTTCCCCCATATAAGTGAGTTGGGAGAGTGAAAATGTGCCTAAGTGTGAGAGGCCAAAAGTGTTCCCCAGAAAGTGTTTAGGAACACATTTCCAGAGCCCTAGGACAGGGTGGTTTGGAGTTCCCCCCTTTTTGTTGTACTTTTTGTCAAGTTGAAGTTTGTGTTCTACGGTTGATAAGAGTGAAAAGGGCTTGGGTTTTAACCAGGGTCAGTTTTGACCAATCCTCAAGGGAGCAAGATAGAGACATGGGACCTTGTCCTACCCCCCCATTTGTGTGCACCCAGGTCCAACGGTACCACCCTTGAGTCTCTAGGACTTAGGGATCTTGAGTTATGAGCATTTGAAGTTCCCCCATATAAGTGAGTTGGGAGAGTGAAAATTTGGGGATTTAACCAGAGTCAGTTTTGACCAATCCTCAAGGGAGCAAGATAGAGACATGGGACCTTGTCCTACCCCCCCCCATTTGTGTGCACCCAGGTCCATGGTACCACCCTTGAGTCTCTAGGACTTAGGGATCTGGAGTTATGAGCATTTGCAGTTCCCCCATATAAGTGAGTTGGGAGAGTGAAAATTTGGGGATTTAACCAGTCAGTTTTGACCAATCCTCAAGGGAGCAAGATAGAGACATGGGACCTTGTCCTACCCCCCCATTTGTGTGAGAGTTGAAGTTTGTCAACAGTACCACCCTTGAGTCTCTAGGACTTTGGGATCTGGAGTTATGAGCATTTGACCTTTCCCCCATATAAGTGAGTTGGGAGAGTGAAAAGTTATGAGCATTTGAATTTTAACCAGTCAGTTTGACCAATCCTCAAAGGGAGCAAGATAGAGACATGGGACCTTGTCCTACCCCCCCATTTGTGTGCACCCAGGTCCAGCGGTACCACCCTTGAGTCTCTAGGACTTAGGGATCTGGAGTTATGAGCATTTGAAGTTCCCCCATATAAGTGAGTTGGGAGAGTGAAAATTTGGGGTTTTAATCCTCAAGGGAGCAAGATAGAGACATGGGACCTTGTCCTACCCCCCGTTGTGTGTGCCCCGAGGTCCAACGGTACCACCCTTGAGTCTCTAGGACATAGGGATCTGGAGTTATAAGCATTTGAAGTTCCCCCATATAAGTGAGTTGGGAGGTGAAAATGTGCCTAAGTGTGAGAGGCCAAAGTGTTCCCCCAGAAAGTGTTTAGGAACACATTTCAGAGCCCTACAGTGGTTTGGACCCCCCTTTTTGTTGTACTTTTGTCAAGTTGAAGTTTGTGTTTACGGTTGATAAGAGTGTAAAGGGCTTGGGTTTTAACCAGAGTCAGTTTGACCAATCCTCAAGGGAGCAAGATAGAGACATGGGACCTTGTCCTACCCCCCATTGTGTGCACCCAGGTCCAGCGGTACCACCCTTGAGTCTCTAGGACTTAGGGATCTGGAGTTATGAGCATTTGAAGTTCCCCCATATAAGTGAGTTGGGAGAGTGAAAATTTGGGGATTTTTAAGTCAGTTTTGACCAATCCTCAAGGGAGCAAGATAGAGACATGGGACCTTGTCCTACCCCCCAGTTTGTGTGTACCCCAGGTCCAACGGTACCACCCTTGAGTCTCTAGGACTTAGGGATCTGGAGTTATGAGCATTTGAGTTCCCCCATATAAGTGAGTTGGGAGAGTGAAAATTTGGATTTAACCAGAGTTTGACCAATCCTCAAGGGAGCAAGATAGAGACATGGGACCTTGTCCCCTACCCCCCATAGGTCCAGCGGTACCACCCTTGAGTCTCTAGGACTTAGGGATCTGGAGTTATGAGCATTTGAAGTTCCCCCATATAAGTGAGTTGGGAGAGTGAAAATTTGGGGATTTAACCAGAGTCAGTTTGACCAATCCTCAAGGGAGCAAGATAGAGACATGGGACCTTGTCCTACCCCCCATTTGTGTGCACCCAGGTCCAACGGTACCACCCTTGAGTCTCTAGGACTTAGGGATCTGGAGTTATGAGCATTTGAAGTTCCCCCATATAAGTGAGTTGGGAGAGTGAAAATTTGGGGTTTTAATCCTCAAGCCGAGCAAGATAGAGACATGGGACCTTGTCCTACCCCCCCGTTTGTGTGCACCCAGGTCCAGCGTTACCACCCTTGAGTCTCTAGGACATAGGGTTCAGGAGTTATAAGCATTTGAAGTTCCCCCATATAAGTGAGTTGGGAGAGTGAAAATGTGCCTAAGTGTGAGAGGCCAAAGTGTTCCCCCAGAAAGTGTTTAGGAACACATTTCAGAGCCCTACAGTGGTTTGGACCCCCCCTTTTTGTTGTACTTTTGTCAAGTTGAAGTTTGTGTTTACGGTTGATAAGAGTGTAAAGGGCTTTGGGTTTTAACCAGAGTCAGTTTGACCAATCCTCAAGGGAGCAAGATAGAGACATGGGACCTTGTCCTACCCCCCATTTGTGTGCACCCCAGGTCCAACGGTACCACCCTTGAGTCTCTAGGACTTAGGGATCTGGAGTTATGAGCATTTGAAGTTCCCCATATAAGTGAGTTGGGAGAGTGAAAATTTTTGGGGTTTTAATCCTCAAGGGAGCAAGATAGAGACATGGGACCTTGTCCTCCCCCCCCGTTTGTGTGCACCCCAGGTCCAGCGGTACCACCCTTGAGTCTCTAGGATCTGGAGTTGGGGTTCAGGAGTTATAAGCATTTGAAGTTCCTCCATATAAGTGAGTTGGGAGAGTGAAAATGTGCCTAAGTGTGAGAGGCCAAAAGTGTTCCCCCCAGAAAGTGTTTTGACACATTTCAGGCCCTCCCCCTACAGTGGTTTGGTTTGGACCCCCCTTTTTGTTGTACTTTTGTCAAGTTGAAGTTTGTGTTTACGGTTGATAAGAGTGTAAAGGGCTTGGGTTTTAACCAGGGTCAGTTTTGACCAATCCTCAAGGGAGCAAGATAGAGACATGGGACCTTGTCCTACCCCCCCATTTGTGTGCACCCCAGGTCCAGCGGTACCACCCTTGAGTCTCTAGGACTTAGGGATCTGGAGTTATGAGCATTTGAAGTTCCCCATATAAGTGAGTTGGGAGAGTGAAAATTTGGGGATTTAACCAAGTCAGTTTTGACCAATCCTCAAGGGAGCAAGATAGAGACATGGGGACCTTGTCCTACCCCCCTAGGACTTAGGGATCTTTGTGTGCACCCCATATAAGTGAGTTGGGAGAGTGAAAATTTGGGGTCCAGCAAGATAGAGTACCACCCTTGAGTCTCCAACATGTTACCACCCTTGAGTCTCTAGGGACATAGGGTTCAGGAGTTATAAGCATTTGAAGTTCCTCCATATAAGTGAGTTGGGAGGTGAAAATGTGCCAAAGTGTGAGAGGCCAAAAGTGTTCCCCAGAAAGTGTTTAGGAACACATTTCAGAGCCCTACAGTGGTTTGGACCCCCCCTTTTTGTTGTACTTTTGTCAAGTTGAAGTTTGTGTTTACGGTTGATAAGAGTGTAAAGGGCTTGGGTTTTAACCAGGGTCAGTTTGACCAATCCTCAAGGGAGCAAGATAGAGACATGGGACCTTGTCCTACCCCCCATTTTGTGCACCCCAGGTCCAACGGTACCACCCTTGAGTCTCTAGGACTTAGGGATCTGGAGTTATGAGCATTTGAAGTTCCCCCATATAAGTGAGTTGGGAGAGTGAAAATTTGGGGATTTAACCAGAGTCAGTTTGACCAATCCTCAAGGGAGCAAGATAGAGACATGGGACCTTGTCCTACCCTCCCATTTGTGTGCACCCGAGGTCCAGTGGTACCACCCTTGAGTCTCTAGGACTTAGGGATCTGGAGTTATGAGCATTTGAAGTTCCCCCATATAAGTGAGTTGGGAGAGTGAAGTTCCCCCATATAAGTTGGGAGAGTGAAAAATTTGGGGTCAGTTTTAATCCTCAAGGGAGCAAGATAGAGACATGGGACCTTGTCCTACCCCCCGTTTGTGTGCCCCAGGTCCAACGGTACCACCCTTGAGTCTCTAGGACTTAGGGATCTCAGGAGTTATAAGCATTTGAAGTTCCCCCATATAAGTGAGTTGGGAGAGTGAAAATGTGCCTAAGTGTGAGGCCAAAGTGTTCCCCAGAAAGTGTTTAGGAACACATTTCAGAGCCCTACAGTGGTTTGGACCCCCCTTTTTGTTGTACTTTTGTCAAGTTGAAGTTTGTGTTTACGGTTGATAAGTGTAAAGGGCTTGGGTTTTAACCAGAGTCAGTTTGACCAATCCTCAAGGGAGCAAGATAGAGACATGGGACCTTGTCCTACCCCCCCATTTGTGTGCACCCCAGGTCCAGCGGTACCACCCTTGAGTCTCTAGGACTTAGGGATCTGGAGTTATGAGCATTTGAAGTTCCCCCATATAAGTGAGTTGGGAGAGTGAAAATTTGGGGTTTTGACCAATCCTCAAGGGAGCAAGATAGAGACATGGGACCTTGTCCTACCCCCCCGTTTGTGTGCACCCCAGGTCCAACGGTACCACCCTTGAGTCTCTAGGACTTAGGGATCTGGAGTTATGAGCATTTGAAGTTCCCCCATATAAGTGAGTTGGGAGAGTGAAATGGGACCTTGTCCTACCCAGTTTGTGTGCACCCCAGGTGCCAAAGTGTGAGAGGCCAAAGTGTTTCCCCCAGAAAGTGTTTAGGAACACATTTCAGAGCCCTACAGTGGTTTGGACCCCCCTTTTTGTTGTACTTTTTGTCAAGTTGAAGTTTGTGTTCTACGGTTGATAAGAGTGTAAAGGGCTTGGGTTTTAACCAGGGTCAGTTTGACCAATCCTCAAGGGAGCAAGATAGAGACATGGGACCTTGTCCTACCCCCCCATTTGTGTGCACCCAGGTCCAGCGGTACCACCCTTGAGTCTCTAGGACTTAGGGATCTGGAGTTATGAGCATTTGAAGTTTCCCCATATAAGTGAGTTGGGAGAGTGAAAATTTGGGGATTTAACCAGAGTCAGTTTGACCAATCCTCAAGGGAGCAAGATAGAGACATGGGACCTTGTCCTCCCCCCCCCATTTGTGTGCACCCCCAGGTCCAATGGTACCACCCTTGAGTCTCTAGGACTTAGGGATCTGGAGTTATGAGCATTTGAAGTTCCCCCATATAAGTGAGTTGGGAGGTGAGTGAAAATTTAACCAGAGTCAGTTTTGACCAATCCTCAAGGGAGCAAGATAGAGACATGGGACCTTAGGACCCCCCATTTGTGTGCACCCAGGTGGTTTGTACCACCCTTGAGTCTCTAGGACTTAGGGATCTGGAGTTTGAGCATTTGAAGTTCCCCGGTTATAAGTGAGGGTTGGAGAGTGAAAACCAGGGTCAGTTTGACCAATCCTCAAGGGAGCAAGATAGAGACATGGGACCTTGTCCTACCCCCCCCCATTTGTGTGCAGTACCACCCCCCAGGTCCAACGGTACCACCCTTGAGTCTCTAGGACTTAGGGATCTGGAGTTATGAGCATTTGAATTTCCCCATATAAGTGAGTTGGGAGAGTGAAAATTTGGGGATTTAACCAGAGTCAATTTGACCAATCCTCAAGGGAGCAAGATAGAGACATGGGACCTTGTCCTACCCCCCATTTGTGTGCACCCAGGTCCAGCGGTACCACCCTTGAGTCTCTAGGACTTAGGGATCTGGAGTTATGAGCATTTGAGTTTCCCCATATAAGTGAGTTGGGAGAGTGAAAATTTGGGGTTTTAATCCTCAGTTTTGCGAACAAGATAGAGACATGGGACCTTGTCCTACCCCCCGTTTGTGTGCACCCCAGGTCCAGCGGTACCACCCTTGAGTCTCTAGGACATAGGGTTCAGGAGTTATAAGCATTTGAAGTTCCTCCATATAAGTGAGTTGGGAGAGTGAAAATGTGCCTAAGTGTGAGAGGCCAAAAGTGTTCCCCCAGAAGTGTTTAGGAACACATTTCAGAGAGCCCTACAGTGGTGGTTTGGACCCCCTCCTTTTGTTGTACCCTTTTGTCAAGTTGAAGTTTGTGTTTGGTTGATAAGAGTGTAAAGGGCTTGGGGTTTTAACCAGAGTCAGTTTGACCAATCCTCAAGGGAGCAAGATAGAGACATGGGACCTTGTCCTACCCCCCCATTTGTGTGCACCCCAGGTCCAGCGGTACCACCCTTGAGTCTCTAGGACTTAGGGATCTGGAGTTATGAGCATTTGAAGTTCCCCCATATAAGTGAGTTGGGAGAGTGAAAATTTGGGATTTAAAGTCAGTTTTGACCAATCCTCAAGGGAGCAAGATAGAGACATGGGACCTTGTCCTACCCCCCCCCATTTGTGTGCACTTGAGGTGTACCACCCTTGAGTCTCTAGGACTTAGGGATCTGGAGTTATGAGCATTTGAAGTTCCTCCATATAAGTGAGTTGGGAGAGTGAAAATGTTTAAGGACTTAGAGTTTCCCCTTGTCCTACCAAAAGTCTCAAGGACCCCCAGTGGTTTACCACCCCTTGATTTCTCTAGGAAGTTTTGGGTTATGAGCACAGTTTCCCCAGATGAGTTGGGAGAAAGGGAATTTGGGGACCCCCAGAGTAAAAGTTTTGACCAATCCTCAAGGGAGCAAGATAGAGACATGGGTCAAGTGAGTTTGTGGACCCCGGTTGAGTACCCTTGAGTCTCTAGGACTTAGGGATCTGGAGTTATGAGCATTTAAGTTTCCCCCAGGGTCAGTTTGACCAATCCTCAAGGGAGCAAGATAGAGACATGGGACCTTGTCCTACCCCCCCATTTGTGTGCACCCAGGTCCAGCGGTACCACCCTTGAGTCTCTAGGACTTAGGGATCTGGAGTTATGAGCATTTGAAGTTTCCCCATATAAGTGAGTTGGGAGTGAGTGGGAAAATTTGGGGATTTAACCAGAGTCAGAGTTTGAGTTTGACCAATCCTCAAGGGAGCAAGATAGAGACATGGGACCTTGTCCTACCCCCCCATTTGTGTGCATTTAAGGGAGGTCAACAGGGTGGTACCACCCTTGAGTCTCTAGGACTTAGGGATCTGGAGTTATGAGCATTTGAAGTTCCCCCATATAAGTGAGTTGGGAGAGTGAAAATTTGGGGTTTTAACCAGAGTCAGTTTTGACCAATCCTCAAGGGAGCAAGATAGAGACATGGGACCTTGTCCTACCCCCCCGGTTTGTCTCTTTGTGTGCACCCAGGTCCAACGGTACCACCCTTGAGTCTCTAGGACTTAGGGTTCAGGAGTTATAAGCATTTGAAGTTCCCCCATATAAGTGAGTTGGGAGAGTGAAAATGTGCCTAAGTGTGAGAGGCCAAAAGTGTTCCCCCAGAAAGTGTTTAGGAACACATTTCAGAGCCCTACAGTGGTTTGACCCCCCCTTTTTGTTGTACTTTTGTCAAGTTGAAGTTTGTGTTTACGGTTGATAAGAGTGTAAAGGGCTTGGAGTTTTAACCAGGGTCAGTTTGACCAATCCTCAAGGGAGCAAGATAGAGACATGGGACCTTGTCCTACCCCCCATTTGTGTGCACCCAGGTCCAGCGGTACCACCCTTGAGTCTCTAGGACTTAGGGATCTGGAGTTATGAGCATTTGAAGTTCCCCCATATAAGTGAGTTGGGAGAGTGAAAATTTGGGGATTTAACCAGAGTCAGTTTTGACCAATCCTCAAGGGAGCAAGATAGAGACATGGGACCTTGTCCTACCCCCCCATTTGTGTGCACCCAGGTCCAGCGGTACCACCCTTGAGTCTCTAGGACTTAGGGATCTGGAGTTATGAGCATTTGAAGTTCCCCCATATAAGTGAGTTGGGAGAGTGAAAATTTGGGGTTTAATCCTCAATTACCACCCTTGAGAGACAAGATAGAGACATGGGACCTTGTCCTACCCCCGTTTGTGTGCACCCTAAGGTCCAACAGTTACCACCCTTGAGTCTCTAGGACATAGGGTTCAGGAGTTATAAGCATTTGAAGTTCCTCCATATAAGTGAGTTGGGAGAGTGAAAATTTGGGGAGTTTAACCAGTCAGTTTGACCAATCCTCAAGGGGAACACATTAGAGACATGGGACCTTGTTGGACCCCCCATTTTTGTGCACCCAGGTACAGCGGTACCACCCTTGAGTCTCTAGGACTTAGGGATCTGGAGTTATGAGCATTTGAGTTCCCCATATAAGTGAGTGGGAGAGTGAAAATTTGGGTTTTAACCAGGTCAGTTTGACCAATCCTCAAGGGAGCAAGATAGAGACATGGGACCTTGTCCTACCCCCCATTTGTGTGCACCCAGGTCCAGCGGTACCACCCTTGAGTCTCTAGGACTTAGGGATCTGGAGTTATGAGCATTTGAAGTTCCCCCATATAAGTGAGTTGGGAGAGTGAAAATTTGGGGATTTTAATCAATCCTCAAGGGAGCAAGATAGAGACATGGGACCTTGTCCTACCCCCCCGTTTGTGTGCACCCTTGAGGTCCAGCGGTACCACCCTTGAGTCTCTAGGACATAGGGTTCAGGAGTTATAAGCATTTGAAGTTCCTCCATATAAGTGAGTTGGGAGAGTGAAAATGTGCCTAAGTGTGAGAGGCCAAAAGTGTTCCCCCAGAAAGTGTTTAGGAACACATTTCAGAGCCCTACAGTGGTTTGGAGTCCCCCCCCTTTTGTTGTACTTTTGTCAAGTTGAAGTTTGTGTTTACGGTTGATAAGAGTGTAAAGGGCTTGGGTTTTAACCAGGGTCAGTTTGACCAATCCTCAAGGGAGCAAGATAGAGACATGGGACCTTGTCCTACCCCCCCATTTGTGTGCACCCAGGTCCAACGGTACCACCCTTGAGTCTCTAGGACTTAGGGATCTGGAGTTATGAGCATTTGAAGTTCCCCCATATAAGTGAGTTGGGAGAGTGAAAATTTGGGGATTTAACCAGTCAGTTTTGACCAATCCTCAAGGGAGCAAGATAGAGACATGGGACCTTGTCCTACCCCCCCATTTGTGTGCACCCAGGTCCAGCGGTACCACCCTTGAGTCTCTAGGACTTAGGGATCTGGAGTTATGAGCATTTGAAGTTCCCCATATAAGTGAGTTGGGAGAGTGAAATTTGGGGGTTTTAATCCTCAAGGGAGCAAGATAGAGACATGGGACCTTGTCCTACCCCCCCCGTTTGTGTGCACCCAGGTCCAGCGGTACCACCCTTGAGTCTCTAGGACATAGGGTTCAGGAGTTATAAGCATTTGAAGTTCCTCCATATAAGTGAGTTGGGAGTGAAAATGTGCCTAAGTGTGAGAGGCCAAAAGTGTCCCCCAGAAGTGTTTAGGAACACATTTCAGAGAGCCCTGAGTGGTTTGGAGCCCTACAGTGGTTTGGACCCCCCTTTTTGTTGTACTTTTGTCAAGTTGAAGTTGAAGTTTGATAAGAGTTGGTTAAAGGTGTAAAGGGCTTGTTTTAACCAGGGTCAGTTTGACCAATCCTCAAGGGAGCAAGTTTTAACCGGTACCAGGGATCTGGAGTTATGAGCATTTGTCAGTCAGACCTTTTGACCAATCCTCAAGGGAGCAAGATAGAGACATGGGACCTTGTCCTACCCCCCATTTGTGTGCACCCAGGTCCAGCGGTACCACCCTTGAGTCTCTAGGACTTAGGGATCTGGAGTTATGAGCATTTGAAGTTCCCCCATATAAGTGAGTTGGGAGAGTGAAAATTTGGGGATTTAACCAGAGTCAGTTTGACCAATCCTCAAGGGAGCAAGATAGAGACATGGGACCTTGTCCTACCCCCCATTTGTGTGCACCCAGGTCCAGCGGTACCACCCTTGAGTCTCTAGGACTTAGGGATCTGGAGTTATGAGCATTTGAAGTTCCCCATATAAGTGAGTTGGGAGAGTGAAAATTTGGGGTTTTAATCCTCAAGCGGAGCAAGATAGAGACATGGGACCTTGTCCTACCCCCCCGTTTGTGTGCACCCCAGGTCCAAGCGTTACCACCCTTGAGTCTCTAGGACATAGGGTTCAGGAGTTATAAGCATTTGAAGTTCCTCCATATAAGTGAGTTGGGAGAGTGAAAATGTGCCTAAGTGTGAGAGGCCAAAGTGTTCCCCCAGAAAGTGTTTAGGAACACATTTCAGAGCCCTACAGTGGTTTGGACCCCCCTTTTTGTTGTACTTTTTGTCAAGTTGAAGTTTGTGTTTACGGTTGATAAGAGTGTAAAGGGCTTGGAGTTTTAACCAGGGTCAGTTTTGACCAATCCTCAAGGGAGCAAGATAGAGACATGGGACCTTGTCCTACCCCCCATTTGTGTGCACCCAGGTCCAGCGGTACCACCCTTGAGTCTCTAGGACTTAGGGATCTGGAGTTATGAGCATTTGAATTTCCCCCATATAAGTGAGTTGGGAGAGTGAAAATTTGGGGATTTAACCAGAGTCAGTTTGACCAATCCTCAAGGGGAGCAAGATAGAGACATGGGACCTTGTCCTACCCCCCATTTGTGTGATACCAGAGTCTCTAGGACATGGAGCATTTGAAGTTGTCCTATAAGTGAGTTGGGAGAGTGAAAATTTGGGTGTACCCCAGTCCAGCAAGATAGAGACATGGGACCACCCTTGAGTCTCTAGGACCCTTAGTTGGGATCTTAGGGAGTTATGAGCATTTGAAGTTCCTCCATATAAGTGAGTTGGGAGAGTGAAAATTTGGGGATTTAACCAAGTCAGTTTGACCAATCCTCAAGGGAGCAAGATAGAGACATGGGACCTTGTCCTACCCCCCATTTGTGTGCACCCAGGTCCAACGGTACCACCCTTGAGTCTCTAGGACTTAGGGATCTGGAGTTATGAGCATTTGAAGTTCCCCCATATAAGTGAGTTGGGAGAGTGAAAATTTGGGATTTAACCAGAGTCAGTTTGACCAATCCTCAAGGGAGCAAGATAGAGACATGGGACCTTGTCCTACCCCCCCATTTGTGTGCACCCCAGGTCCAACGGTACCACCCTTGAGTCTCTAGGACTTAGGGATCTGGAGTTATGAGCATTTGAAGTTCCCCCATATAAGTGAGTTGGGAGAGTGAAAATGTGCCAAAGTGTGAGAGGCCAAAAGTGTTTGGAACCCAGAGAAGTGTTTGTACTTTTGGAACACATTTCAGAGCCCTACAGTGGTTTGGACCCCCCTTTTTGTTGTACTTTTTGTCAAGTTGAAGTTTGTGTTCCCCCATACGGTTGATAAGAGTGTAAAGGGCTTGGGGTTTTAACCAGAGTCAGTTTGACCAATCCTCAAGGGAGCAAGATAGAGACATGGGACCTTGTCCTACCCCCCATTTGTGTGCACCCAGGTCCAACGGTACCACCCTTGAGTCTCTAGGACTTAGGGATCTGGAGTTATGAGCATTTGAAGTTCCCCCATATAAGTGAGTTGGGAGAGTGAAAATTTGGGGATTTTTTAATCCTCAATCCTCAAGGGAGCAAGATAGAGACATGGGACCTTGTCCTACCCCCCCGTTTGTGTGCACCCCAGGTCCAGCGGTACCACCCTTGAGTCTCTAGGACTTAGGGATCTGGAGTTATGAGCATTTGAAGTTCCTCCATATAAGTGAGTTGGGAGAGTGAAATTTGGGGATTAAACCAGTCAGAGAGGCCAAAAGTGTTCCCCAAGATAGAGTTTGGGACCTTGTCCACCCCCCCCGTTTGTGTGCCTCAGTGGTTTGGGGAGTCTCTGGACTTTTGTCAAGTTGAAGCATTTGTGTTCCCGGTTGATAGTGAGTGTAAAGGGGGATTTGGGGATTTAACCAGTCAGTTTTGACCAATCCTCAAGGAGCAAGATAGAGACATGGGACCTTGTCCTACCCTCCCATTTGTGTGCACCCAGGTCAGCAGTACCACCCTTGAGTCTCTAGGACTTAGGGATCTGGAGTTATGAGCATTTGAAGTTCCCCCATATAAGTGAGTTGGGAGAGTGAAAATTTGGGGATTTAACCAGAGTCAGTTTTGACCAATCCTCAAGGGAGCAAGATAGAGACATGGGACCTTGTCCTACCCCCCCTGTTTGTGTGCACCCAGGTCCAAGCGGTACCACCCTTGAGTCTCTAGGACATAGGGTTCAGGAGTTATAAGCATTTGAAGTTCCCCCATATAAGTGAGTTGGGAGAGTGAAAATGTGCCTAAGTGTGAGAGGCCAAAGTGTCCCCCAGAAAGTGTTTAGGAACACATTTCAGAGAGCCCTACAGTGGTTTGGACCCCCCTTTTTGTTGTACTTTTTGTCAAGTTGAAGTTTGTGTTTACGGTTGATAAGAGTGTAAAGGGCTTGGAGTTTTAACCAGGGTCAGTTTTGACCAATCCTCAAGGGAGCAAGATAGAGACATGGGACCTTGTCCTACCCCCCATTTGTGTGCACCCAGGTCAGCGGTACCACCCTTGAGTCTCTAGGACTTAGGGATCTGGAGTTATGAGCATTTGAAGTTCCCCCATATAAGTGAGTTGGGAGAGTGAAAATTTGGGGATTTAACCAGAGTCAGTTTTGACCAATCCTCAAGGGAGCAAGATAGAGACATGGGACCTTGTCCTACCCCCCATTTGTGTGCACCCAGGTCCAGGTCCACCCTTGAGGTACCACCCTTGAGTCTCTAGGACTTAGGGATCTGGAGTTATGAGCATTTGAAGTTCCCCCATATAAGTGAGTTGGGAGAGTGAAAATTTGGGGATTTAACCAGAGTCAGTTTGACCAATCCTCAAGGGAGCAAGATAGAGACATGGGACCTTGTCCTACCCCCCATTTGTGTGCACCCAGGTCCAGCGGTACCACCCTTGAGTCTCTAGGACTTAGGGATCTGGAGTTATGAGCATTTGAAGTTCCCCATATAAGTGAGTTGGGAGAGTGAAAATTTGGGGATTTAACCAGAGTCAGTTTTGACCAATCCTCAAGGGAGCAAGATAGAGACATGGGACCTTGTCCTACCCCCCATTTGTGTGTGCCCAGGTCCAACGGTACCACCCTTGAGTCTCTAGGACTTAGGGATCTGGAGTTATGAGCATTTGAAGTTCCCCCATATAAGTGAGTTGGGAGAGTGAAAATGTGCCAAAGTGTGAGAGGCCAAAAGTGTTCCCCAGAAAGTGTTTAGGAACACATTTCAGAGCCCTACAGTGGTTTGGACCCCCCTTTTTGTTGTACTTTTGTCAAGTTGAAGTTTGTGTTTACGGTTGATAAGAGTGTAAAGGGCTTGGGTTTTAACCAGGGTCAGTTTTGACCAATCCTCAAGGGAGCAAGATAGAGACATGGGACCTTGTCCTACCCCCCCATTTGTGTGCACCCCAGGTCCATGGTACCACCCTTGAGTCTCTAGGACTTAGGGATCTGGAGTTATGAGCATTTGAAGTTCCCCCATATAAGTGAGTTGGGAGAGTGAAAATTTGGGGATTTTAAGTCAGTTTTGACCAATCCTCAAGGGAGCAAGATAGAGACATGGGACCTTGTCCTACCCCCCCATTTGTGTGCACCCCAGGTCCAGCGGTACCACCCTTGAGTCTCTAGGACTTAGGGATCTGGAGTTATGAGCATTTGAAGTTCCCCCATATAAGTGAGTTGGGAGAGTGAAAATTTGGGGATTTAACCTTGTCAGTTTGACCAATCCTCAAGAGGAGCAAGATAGAGACATTTGGGACCTTGTCAAGATGGGACATGGGACCTTGTCCTACCCCCCATTTGTGTGCCCAGGTTTGGTACCACCCTTGAGTCTCTAGGACTTAGGGATCTGGAGTTATGAGCATTTGAAGTTCCCCCATATAAGTGAGTTGGGAGAGTGAAAATTTGGGGATTTAACCAGAGTCAGTTTGACCAATCCTCAAGGGAGCAAGATAGAGACATGGGACCTTGTCCTACCCTCCCATTGTGTGCACCCAGAGTCCATGGTACCACCCTTGAGTCTCTAGGACTTAGGGATCTGGAGTTATGAGCATTTGAAGTTCCCCATATAAGTGAGTTGGGAGAGTGAAAATTTGGGGATTTTTGACCAATCCTCAAGGGAGCAAGATAGAGACATGGGACCTTGTCCTACCCCCCGTTTGTGTGCACCCCAGGTCCAACGGTACCACCCTTGAGTCTCTAGGACATAGGGTTCAGGAGTTATAAGCATTTGAAGTTCCTCCATATAAGTGAGTTGGGAGAGTGAAAATGTGCCTAAGTGTGAGAGGCCAAAAGTGTTCCCCCAGAAAGTGTTTGGAACACATTTCAGAGCCCTACAGTGGTTTGGACCCCCCTTTTTGTTGTACTTTTTGTCAAGTTGAAGTTTGTGTTTACGGTTGATAAGAGTGTAAAGGGCTTGGGTTTTAACCAGGGTCAGTTTGACCAATCCTCAAGGGAGCAAGATAGAGACATGGGACCTTGTCCTACCCCCCATTTGTGTGCATCCCCAGTCCAGCGGTACCACCCTTGAGTCTCTAGGACTTAGGGATCTGGAGTTATGAGCATTTGAAGTTCCCCCATATAAGTGAGTTGGGAGAGTGAAAATTTGGGGATTTAACCAGAGTCAGTTTTGACCAATCCTCAAGGGAGCAAGATAGAGACATGGGACCTTGTCCTACCCTCCCATTTGTGTGCAGCATTTGAAGTTCCCCATATAAAGTGAGTCCAACGGTACCACCCTTGAGTCTCTAGGACTTAGGGATCTGGAGTTATGAGCATTTGAAGTTCCCCCATATAAGTGAGTTGGGAGAGTGAAAATTTGGGTTTTAATCCTCAAGTTTGAATCCTCAAGATAGAGACATGGGACCTTGTCCTACCCCCGTTTGTTTGTGTGCACCCTGAGTCCAGCGTTACCACCCTTGAGTCTCTAGGACATAGGGTTCAGGAGTTATAAGCATTTGAAGTTCCTCCATATAAGTGAGTTGGGAGAGTGAAAATGTGCCTAAGTGTGAGAGGCCAAAGTGTTCCCCCAGAAAGTGTTTAGGAACACATTTCAGAGCCCTACAGTGGTTTGGACCCCCCTTTTTGTTGTACTTTTTGTCAAGTTGAAGTTTGTGTTTACGGTTGATAAGAGTGTAAAGGGCTTGGGTTTTAACCAGGGTCAGTTTTGACCAATCCTCAAGGGAGCAAGATAGAGACATGGGACCTTGTCCTACCCCCCCATTTGTGTGCACCCAGGTCCAGTTTGGTACCACCCTTGAGTCTCTAGGACTTAGGGATCTGGAGTTATGAGCATTTGAAGTTCCCCCATATAAGTGAGTTGGGAGAGTGAAAATTTGGGGATTTAACCAGAGTCAGTTTTGACCAATCCTCAAGGGAGCAAGATAGAGACATGGGACCTTGTCCTACCCCCCCATTTGTGTGCACCCAGAGTCCAGCACGGTACCACCCTTGAGTCTCTAGGACTTAGGGATCTGGAGTTATGAGCATTTGAAGTTCCCCCATATAAGTGAGTTGGGAGAGTGAAATTTTGGGTTTTAATCCTCAAGCGGAGCAAGATAGAGACATGGGACCTTGTCCTACCCCCTATTTGTGTGCACCCAGGTCCAACGGTACCACCCTTGAGTCTCTAGGACTTAGGGATCTGGAGTTATGAGCATTTGAAGTTCCCCCATATAAGTGAGTTGGGAGAGTGAAAATGTGCCAAAGTGTGAGAGGCCAAAGTGTTCCCCAGAAAGTGTTTAGGAACACATTTCAGAGCCCTACAGTGGTTTGGACCCCCCTTTTTGTTGTACTTTTTGTCAAGTTGAAGTTTGTGTTTACGGTTGATAAGAGTGTAAAGGGCTTGGGTTTTAACCAGGGTCAGTTTTGACCAATCCTCAAGGGAGCAAGATAGAGACATGGGACCTTGTCCTACCCCCCCATTTGTGTGCACCCAGGTCCAGCGGTACCACCCTTGAGTCTCTAGGACTTAGGGATCTGGAGTTATGAGCATTTGAAGTTCCCCATATAAGTGAGTTGGGAGAGTGAAAATTTGGGGATTTAACCAGTCAGTTTTGACCAATCCTCAAGGGAGCAAGATAGAGACATGGGACCTTGTCCTACCCCCCCATTTGTGTGCACCCCTTGTGTACCCAGGTCCAGCGGTACCACCCTTGAGTCTCTAGGACTTAGGGATCTGGAGTTATGAGCATTTGAAGTTCCCCCATATAAGTGAGTTGGGAGAGTGAAAATTTGTGGGGTTTTAATCCTCAAGGGAGCAAGATAGAGACATGGGACCTTGTCCTACCCCCCCATTTGTGTGCACCCCAGTCCAACGGTACCACCCTTGAGTCTCTAGGACATAGGGTTCAGGAGTTATAAGCATTTGAAGTTCCTCCATATAAGTGAGTTGGGAGAGTGAAAATGTGCCTAAGTGTGAGAGGCCAAAGTGTTCCCCCAGAAAGTGTTTAGGAACACATTTCAGAGCCCCTACAGTGGTTTGGACCCCCATGTTTTTGTTGTACTTTTGTCAAGTTGAAGTTTGTGTTTTACGGTTGATAAGAGTGTAAAGGGCTTGGTTTTAACCAGGGTCAGTTTTGACCAATCCTCAAGGGAGCAAGATAGAGACATGGGACCTTGTCCTACCCCCCCATTTGTGTGCACCCAGGTCCATGGTACCACCCTTGAGTCTCTAGGACTTAGGGATCTGGAGTTATGAGCATTTGAAGTTCCCCCATATAAGTGAGTTGGGAGAGTGAAAATTTGGGGTTTTAAATCCTCAGTCAGAGACATGGGACCAATCCTCAAGGGAGCAAGATAGAGACATGGGACCTTGTCCTAGTTTTCCCCATATAAGTTTGTGTACCCCCCAGAGTCCAACGGTACCACCCTTGAGTCTCTAGGACTTAGGGATCTGGAGTTATGAGCATTTGAAGTTCCCCCATATAAGTGAGTTGGGAGAGTGAAAATTTGGGGATTTAACCAGTCAGTTTGACCAATCCTCAAGGGAGCAAGATAGAGACATGGGACCTTGTCCTACCCCCCCATTTGTGTGCACCCCAGGTCCAACGGTACCACCCTTGAGTCTCTAGGACTTAGGGATCTGGAGTTATGAGCATTTGAAGTTCCCCCATATAAGTGAGTTGGGAGAGTGAAAATTTGGGGTTTTGACCAATCCTCAAGGGAGCAAGATAGAGACATGGGACCTTGTCCTACCCCCCGTTTGTGTGCACCCCAGGTCCAACGGTACCACCCTTGAGTCTCTAGGACTTAGGGTTCAGGAGTTATAAGCATTTGAAGTTCCCCCATATAAGTGAGTTGGGAGAGTGAAAATGTGCCTAAGTGTGAGAGCCAAAAGTGTTCCCCAGAAAGTGTTTAGGAACACATTTCAGAGCCCTACCCTACTTTTTGTTGTAGTGTCAAGTTGAGACCCCCTTTTGTTGTAAAAAGGGCTTTTGTCAAGTTGAAGTCCTTGTGATAGAGACATTCTTTGGTTGATAAGAGTCTCTAGGAAGGGCTTGGTTAGTTTTAACCAGAGGTCAGTTTGACCAATCCTCAAGGGAGCAAGATAGAGACATGGGACCTTGTCCTACCCCCCATTTGTGTGCACCCCAGGTCCAACGGTACCACCCTTGAGTCTCTAGGACTTAGGGATCTGGAGTTATGAGCATTTGAAGTTCCCCATATAAGTGAGTTGGGAGAGTGAAAATTTGGGGATTTAACCAGAGTCAGTTTTGACCAATCCTCAAGGGAGCAAGATAGAGACATGGGACCTTGTCCTACCCTCCCATTGTGTGCACCCAGGTCCAAGCGGTACCACCCTTGAGTCTCTAGGACTTAGGGATCTGGAGTTATGAGCATTTGAATTTCCCCATATAAGTGAGTTGGGAGAGTGAAAATTTGGGGATTTAACCAGTCAGTTTTGACCAATCCTCAAGGGAGCAAGATAGAGACATGGGACCTTGTCCTACCCCCCCATTTGTGTGCACCCAGGTCCAGCGGTACCACCCTTGAGTCTCTAGGACTTAGGGATCTGGAGTTATGAGCATTTGAAGTTCCCCCATATAAGTGAGTTGGGAGAGTGAAAATTTGGGGTTTAATCCTCAATCCTCAAGGGAGCAAGATAGAGACATGGGACCTTGTCCTACCCCCCGTTTGTGTGCACCCCAGGTCCAACGGTACCACCCTTGAGTCTCTAGGACATAGGGTTCAGGAGTTATAAGCATTTGAAGTTCCTCCATATAAGTGAGTTGGGAGAGTGAAAATGTGCCTAAGTGTGAGAGGCCAAAAGTGTTCCCCAGAAAGTGTTTAGGAACACATTTCAGAGCCCTACAGTGGTTTGGACCCCCCCTTTTTGTTGTACTTTTGTCAAGTTGAAGTTTGTGTTTACGGTTGATAAGAGTGTAAAGGGCTTGGAGTTTTAACCAGAGTCAGTTTGACCAATCCTCAAGGGAGCAAGATAGAGACATGGGACCTTGTCCTACCCCCCCATTTGTGTGCACCCAGGTCCAATGGTACCACCCTTGAGTCTCTAGGACTTAGGGATCTGGAGTTATGAGCATTTGAAGTTCCCCATATAAGTGAGTTGGGAGAGTGAAAATTTGGGGATTTAACCAAGTCAGTTTGACCAATCCTCAAGGGAGCAAGATAGAGACATGGGACCTTGTCCTACCCCCCCCATTTGTGTGCACCCAGGTCCAACGGTACCACCCTTGAGTCTCTAGGACTTAGGGATCTGGAGTTATGAGCATTTGAAGTTCCCCCATATAAGTGAGTTGGGAGAGTGAAAATTTGGGGATTTAACCAGAGTCAGTTTTGACCAATCCTCAGGGAGCAAGATAGAGACATGGGACCTTGTCCTACCCCCCCTTTTGTGTGCACCCCAGGTTTGTGTACCACCCTTGAGTCTCTAGGACATAGGGTTAGGGATCTGGAGTACCAGCATTTGAAGTTCCCCCATATAAGTGACTTGGGAGAGTGAAAATGTCTAAGAGTGAGAGGCCAAAAGTGTTTCCCCAGAAAGTGTTTAGGAACACATTTCAGAGTTGAGTGGTTTGGAGTACTTTTTGTCAAGTTGAAGTTTGTGTTTACGGTTGATAAGAGTGTAAGGGCTTGGAGTTTTAACCAGGGTCAGTTTGACCAATCCTCAAGGGAGCAAGATAGAGACATGGGACCTTGTCCTACCCCCCCATTTGTGTGCACCCAGGTCCAACGGTACCACCCTTGAGTCTCTAGGACTTAGGGATCTGGAGTTATGAGCATTTGAAGTTCCCCCATATAAGTGAGTTGGGAGAGTGAAAATTTGGGGTTTAATCCTCAATTTGTGAGCAAGATAGAGACATGGGACCTTGTCCTACCCCGTTTGTGTGCACCCCAGGTCCATTTGCAGTACCACCCTTGAGTCTCTAGGACATAGGGTTCAGGAGTTATAAGCATTTGAAGTTCCCCCATATAAGTGAGTTGGGAGAGTGAAAATGTGCCTAAGTGTGAGAGGCCAAAGTGTTCCCCAGAAAGTGTTTAGGAACACATTTTCAGAGCCCTCTGAGTGGTTTGGACCCCCTTTTGTTGTACTTTTGTCAAGTTGAAGTTTGTGTTTACGGTTGATAAGAGTGTAAAGGGCTTGGGTTTTAACCAGGGTCAGTTTTGACCAATCCTCAAGGGAGCAAGATAGAGACATGGGACCTTGTCCTACCCCCCCATTTGTGTGCACCCAGGTCCAACGGTACCACCCTTGAGTCTCTAGGACTTAGGGATCTGGAGTTATGAGCATTTGAATTTCCCCATATAAGTGAGTTGGGAGAGTGAAATTTGGGGATTTAACCAGGTCAGTTTTGACCAATCCTCAAGGGAGCAAGATAGAGACATGGGACCTTGTCCTACCCCCCCATTTGTGTGCACCCAGGTCCAACGGTACCACCCTTGAGTCTCTAGGACTTAGGGATCTGGAGTTATGAGCATTTGAAGTTCCCCCATATAAGTGAGTTGGGAGAGTGAAAATTTGGGGTTTTAATCCCAGTCAGACCAATCCTCAAGGGAGCAAGATAGAGACATGGGACCTTGTCCTACCCCCAGTTGTGTGCACCCCAGGTCCAACGGTACCACCCTTGAGTCTCTAGGACTTAGGGATCTGGAGTTATGAGCATTTGAAGTTCCCCCATATAAGTGAGTTGGGAGGTGAAAATTTGATGTTTAACCAGAGCCCTACAGTGGGAGGTCAGTTTGACCAATCCTCAAGGGACCAAGATAGAGACATGGGACCTTGTCCTACCCCCCATTTGTGTGCACCCCAGGTCCAACGGTACCACCCTTGAGTCTCTAGGACTTAGGGATCTGGAGTTATGAGCATTTGAAGTTCCCCCATATAAGTGAGTTGGGAGAGTGAAAATTTGGGGATTTAACCAGAGTCAGTTTTGACCAATCCTCAAAGAGCAAGATAGAGACATGGGACCTTGTCCCTACCCCCCCATTTGTGTGCACCCCAGGGTCAACGGTACCACCCTTGAGTCTCTAGGACTTAGGGATCTGGAGTTATAAGCATTTGAAGTTCCCCATATAAGTGAGTTGGGAGAGTGAAAATGTGCCTAAGTGTGAGAGGCCAAAGTGTTCCCCAGAAGTGTTTAGGAACACATTTCAGAGCCCTCTGAGTGGTTTGGACCCCCCTTTTTGTTGTACTTTTTGTCAAGTTGAAGTTTGTGTTTACGGTTGATAAGAGTGTAAAGGGCTTGGGTTTTAACCAGGGTCAGTTTTGACCAATCCTCAAGGGAGCAAGATAGAGACATGGGACCTTGTCCTACCCCCCCATTTGTGTGCACCCAGGTCCAACGGTACCACCCTTGAGTCTCTAGGACTTAGGGATCTGGAGTTATGAGCATTTGAAGTTCCCCATATAAGTGAGTTGGGAGAGTGAAAATTTGGGGATTTAACCAGAGTCAGTTTGACCAATCCTCAAGGGAGCAAGATAGAGACATGGGACCTTGTCCTACCCCCCCAATTGTGTGCACCCCAGGTCCAGCAGGAGGTACCACCCTTGAGTCTCTAGGACTTAGGGATCTGGAGTTATGAGCATTTGAAGTTGTCCCCCATATAAGTGAGTTGGGAGAGTGAAAATTTGGGAGAGTGAAAATTTTTAATCCTCAATCCTCAAGGGAGCAAGATAGAGACATGGGACCTTGTCCTACCCCCCGTTTGTGTGCACCCTGGTCCAACGGTACCACCCTTGAGTCTCTAGGACTAGGGTTCAGGAGTTATAAGCATTTGAAGTTCCTCCATATAAGTGAGTTGGGAGAGTGAAAATGTGCCTAAGTGTGAGAGGCCAAAAGTGTTCCCCAGAAAGTGTTTAGGAACACATTTCAGAGCCCTACAGTGGTTTGGACCCCCTTTTTGTTGTACTTTTTGTCAAGTTGAAGTTTGTGTTTACGGTTGATAAGAGTGTAAAGGGCTTGGAGTTTTAACCAGGGTCAGTTTTGACCAATCCTCAAGGGAGCAAGATAGAGACATGGGACCTTGTCCTACCCCCCCATTTGTGTGCACCCAGGTCAACGGTACCACCCTTGAGTCTCTAGGACTTAGGGATCTGGAGTTATGAGCATTTGAAGTTTCCCCATATAGTGAGTTGAGTGTTGGGAGAGTGAAAATTTAGGAGACATGGGATGTTACCCAGAGTTTGTTGTGCACCAGTCCAACGGTACCACCCTTAGTCTCTAGGACTTAGGGGATCTGGAGTTATGAGCATTTGAAGTTTCCCCATATAAGTGAGTTGGGAAGTGAAAAGCAAGTTTAAGAGACATGGAGCAAGATAGAGACATGGGACCTTGTCCTACCATTTTTTTGTGTGCACCCAGGTCCACGGTACCACCTTGAGTCTCTAGGACTTAGGGATCTGGAGTTATGAGCATTTGAAGTTCCCCCCATATAAGTGAGTTGGGAGAGTGAAAATTTGGGGATTTAAAAATTCAGTGAAAATTTGGGTTTTTCCTCAAGGGAGCAAGATAGAGACATGGGACCTTGTCCTACCCCCCTTATTTGTGTGCACCCAGGTCCAGCGGTACCACCCTTGAGTCTCTAGGACTTAGGGATCTGGAGTTATAAGCATTTGAAGTTCCCCCATATAAGTGAGTTGGGAGAGTGAAAATGTGCCTAAGTGTGAGAGGCCAAAAGTGTTCCCCAGAAAGTGTTTAGGAACACATTTCAGAGCCCTACAGTGGTTTGGACCCCCCTTTTTGTTGTACTTTTTGTCAAGTTGAAGTTTGTGTTTCACGGTTGATAAGAGTGTAAAGGGCTTGGGTTTTAACCAGGGTCAGTTTGACCAATCCTCAAGGGAGCAAGATAGAGACATGGGACCTTGTCCTACCCCCCCATTTGTGTGCACCCAGGTCCAACGGTACCACCCTTGAGTCTCTAGGACTTAGGGATCTGGAGTTATGAGCATTTGAATTTCCCCATATAAGTGAGTTGGAGAGTGAAAATTTGGGGATTTAACCAGAGTCAGTTTGACCAATCCTCAAGGGAGCAAGATAGAGACATGGGACCTTGTCCTACCCCCCCATTTGTGTGCACCCAGAGTCCAACGGTACCACCCTTGAGTCTCTAGGACTTAGGGATCTGGAGTTATGAGCATTTGAAGTTTCCCCATATAAGTGAGTTGGGAGAGTGAAAATTTGGGGTCAGTTTAATCCTCAAGCGAGCAAGAGCAAGATAGAGACATGGGACCTTGTCCTACCCCCCGTTTGTGTGCACCCAGGTCCAACGTTACCACCCTTGAGTCTCTAGGACTTAGGGTTCAGGAGTTATGAGCATTTGAAGTTCCCCCATATAAGTGAGTTGGGAGAGTGAAAATGTGCCTTTGAGAGGAGTGTTCCCCAGAAAGTGTTTGGAACACATTTCAGAGCCCTCAAGTGGAGCAAGATTGAGACAAGTTGAAGTTTGTGTTTGGTTGATAAGGTGTAAAGGGCTTTGTTTTAACCAGGGTCAGTTTGACCAATCCTCAAGGGAGCAAGATACAGACATGGGACCTTGTCCTACTGGAGTTACTTGTGCCAGGTCCATGGGACCTTGTCCTACCCCCCTCCAACGGTACCACCCTTGAGTGGGACTTAGGGATCTGGGACAGTTCCCCATATAAGTGAGTTGGGAGAGTGAAAATTTGGGGTTTAATCCTCAAGCGGAGCAAGATAGAGACATGGGACCTTGTCCTACCCCCCGTTTGTGAGTTGAGTCTCTAGGACTTAGGGTTCATTTGAGCATTTCCCCATATAAGTGAGTTGGGAGAGTGAAAATGTGCCTAAGTGTGAGAGGCCAAAGTGTTCCCCCAGAAAGTGTTTAGGAACACATTTCAGAGCCCTACAGTGGTTTGGACCCCCCCTTTTTGTTGTACTTTTGTCAAGTTGAAGTTTGTGTTTTACGGTTGATAAGAGTGTAAAGGGCTTGGAGTTTTAACCAGGGTCAGTTTGACCAATCCTCAAGGGAGCAAGATAGAGACATGGGACCTTGTCCTACCCCCTACCCACCATTTGTGTGCACCCAGGTCTGCAGGTACCACCCTTGAGTCTCTAGGACTTAGGGATCTGGAGTTATGAGCATTTGAACCTTGTTCCCCCATATTAGTGACTTGGGGTTGGGAGAGTGAAAATTTGGGGAGTTTAACCAGTCAGTTTTGACCAATCCTCAAGGGAGCAAGATAGAGACATGGGACCTTGTCCTACCCCCCATTTGTGTGCACCCAGGTCCAGCGGTACCACCCTTGAGTCTCTAGGACTTAGGGATCTGGAGTTATGAGCATTTGAAGTTCCCCATATAAGTGAGTTGGGAGAGTGAAAATTTGGGGTTTTAATCCTTTGACCAATCCTCAAGAGCAAGATAGAGACATGGGACCTTGTCCTACCCCCCCCGTTTGTGTGCACCCTGAGGTCCAGCGTTACCACCCTTGAGTCTCTAGGACATAGGGTTCAGGAGTTATAAGCATTTGAAGTTCCTCCATATAAGTGAGTTGGGAGAGTGAAAATGTGCCTAAGTGTGAGAGGCCAAAAGTGTTCCCCAGAAAGTGTTTGGGAACACATTTCAGAGCCCTCACAGTGGTTTGGACCCCCCTTTTTGTTGTACTTTTGTCAAGTTGAAGTTTGTGTTTATGGTTGATTGAAGTGTAAAGGGCTTGGAGTTTTAACCAGAGTCAGTTTGACCAATCCTCAAGGGAGCAAGATAGAGACATGGGACCTTGTCCTACCCCCATTTGTGTGCACCCAGGTCCAGCGGTACCACCCTTGAGTCTCTAGGACTTAGGGATCTGGAGTTATGAGCATTTGAAGTTCCCCCATATAAGTGAGTTGGGAGAGTGAAAATTTCAATCCTCAAGCGGAGCAAGGGATTTAACGTTTGTGAGTCAGTTTGACCAATCCTCAAGGGAGCAAGATAGAGACTTGGGACCTTGTCCTCCCCTCCCATTTGTGTGCACCCCAGTCCAGCGGTACCACCCTTGAGTCTCTAGGACTTAGGGATCTGGAGTTATGAGCATTTGAAGTTCCCCCATATAAGTGAGTTGGGAGAGTGAAAATTTGGGGGATTTAACCAGTCAGTCGTTTTGACCAATCCTCAAGGGAGCAAGATAGAGACATGGGACCTTGTCCTACCCTCCCATTTGTGTGCACCCAGGTCAGGTACCACCCTTGAGTCTCTAGGACTTAGGGATCTGGAGTTATGAGCATTTGAAGTTCCCCCATATAAGTGAGTTGGGAGAGTGAAAATTTGGGGTTTTAATCCTCAAGCGGAGCAAGATAGAGACATGGGACCTTGTCCTACCCCCCGTTTGTGTGCACCCTGAGTCCAACGGTACCACCCTTGAGTCTCTAGGACTTAGGGTTCAGGAGTTATAAGCATTTGAAGTTCCTCCATATAAGTGAGTTGGGAGAGTGAAAATGTTGGGAGGTAAAGTGTGAGGCCAAAAGTGTTCCCCCCAGAAAGTGTTTAGGAACACATTTCAGAGCCCTACAGTGGTTTGGACCCCCCTTTTTGTTGTACTTTTTGTCAAGTTGAAGTTTGTGTTTACGGTTGATAAGAGTGTAAAGGGCTTGGGTTTTAACCAGGGTCAGTTTTGACCAATCCTCAAGGGAGCAAGATAGAGACATGGGACCTTGTCCTACCCCCATTTGTGTGCCCCCCAGGTCCAGCGGTACCACCCTTGAGTCTCTAGGACTTAGGGATCTGGAGTTATGAGCATTTGAAGTTCCCCCATATAAGTGAGTTGGGAGAGTGAAAATTTGGGGATTTAACCAGAGTCAGTTTGACCAATCCTCAAGGGAGCAAGATAGAGACATGGGACCTTGTCCTACCCCCCTTGAGTCTCTAGGACTTAGGGTGTGCACCCATATAAGTGAGTTGGGAGAGTGAAAATTTGGGGTTTCAAGCGGTACCACCCTTGAGTCTCTAGGACTTAGGGTTCTGGAGTTATAAGCATTTGAAGTTCCTCCATATAAGTGAGTTGGGAGAGTGAAAATGTGCCCTAAGTGTGAGAGGCCAAAAGTGTTCCCCAGAAAGTGTTTAGGAACACATTTCAGAGCCCTACAGTGGTTTGGACCCCCCTTTTTTGTTGTACTTTTTGTCAAGTTGAAGTTTGTGACACGGTTGATAAGAGTGTAAAGGGCTTGGGTTTTAACCAGGGTCAGTTTGACCAATCCTCAAGGGAGCAAGATAGAGACATGGGACCTTGTCCTACCCCCCCCATTTGTGTGCACCCAGGTCCACGGTACCACCCTTGAGTCTCTAGGACTTAGGGATCTGGAGTTATGAGCATTTGAAGTTCCCCATATAAGTGAGTTGGGAGAGTGAAAATTTGGGGATTTAAATCAGTCAGTTTGACCAATCCTCAAGGGAGCAAGATGAGAGACATGGGACCTTGTCCTACCCCCCCATTTGTGTGCAGAGTCAACATGGTACCACCCTTGAGTCTCTAGGACTTAGGGATCTGGAGTTATGAGCATTTGAAGTTCCCCCATATAAGTGAGTTGGGAGAGTGAAAATTTGGGTTTTAATCCTGTGTCCTACCCCCGTTTGTGTGCAAGTCCAGCGTTGCCAAAGAGTCTCTAGGGAGAAGGGTTCCAGGAGTTATACATTTTGAAGTTCCTCCATATAAGTGAGTTTGAAAATGTGCCTAAGTGTTTTTGTTGTAGTGTTTAGGAACACATTTCAGAGCCCTACAGTGGTTTGGACCCCCCTTTTGTTGTACTTTTGTCAAGTTGAAGTTTGTGTTTACGGTTGATAAAGGTGTAAAGGGCTTGGGTTTTAACCAGGGTCAGTTTTGACCAATCCTCAAGGGAGCAAGATAGAGACATGGGACCTTGTCCTACCCCCATTTGTGTGCACCCGAGGTCCACGGTACCACCCTTGAGTCTCTAGGACTTAGGGATCTGGAGTTATGAGCATTTGAAGTTCCCCATATAAGTGAGTTGGGAGAGTGAAAATTTGGGGATTTAACCAGAGTCAGTTTTGACCAATCCTCAAGGGAGCAAGATAGAGACATGGGACCTTGTCCTACCCCCCCATTTGTGTGCACCCTCAGGTCCAGCGGTACCACCCTTGAGTCTCTAGGACTTAGGGATCTGGAGTTATGAGCATTTGAAGTTCCCCATATAAGTGAGTTGGGAGAGTGAAAATTTGGGGTTTTAATCCTCAAGGGAGCAAGATAGAGACATGGGACCTTGTCCTACCCCCCGTTTGTGTGCACCTGAGTCCAACTTGTTACCACCCTTGAGTCTCTAGGACATAGGGTTCAGGAGTTATAAGCATTTGAAGTTCCTCCATATAAGTGAGTTGGGAGAGTGAAAATGTCCCCCATATAAGTGGTTAAGTGTGAGAGGCCAAAGTGTTCCCCAGAAGTGTTTGGGAACACATTTCAGAGCCCTACAGTGGTTTGGACCCCCCTTTTGTTGTACTTTTGTCAAGTTGAAGTTTGTGTCTAAGGGGTTGATAAGAGTGTAAAGGGCTTGGGGTTTTAACCAGAGTCAGTTTTGACCAATCCTCAAGGGAGCAAGATAGAGACATGGGACCTTGTCCTGCCCCCCCATTTGTGTGCACCCCAGGTCCAACGGTACCACCCTTGAGTCTCTAGGACTTAGGGATCTGGAGTTATGAGCATTTGAAGTTCCCCCATATAAGTGAGTTGGGAGAGTGAAAATTTGGGGATTTAACCAGAGTCAGTTTGACCAATCCTCAAGGGAGCAAGATAGAGACATGGGACCTTGTCCTACCCCCCCATTTGTGTGCACCCCAGGTCCAAGCAGTACCACCCTTGAGTCTCTAGGACTTAGGGATCTGGAGTTATGAGCATTTGAAGTTCCCCATATAAGTGAGTTGGGAGAGTGAAAATTTGGGGGGTTTGACCAATCCTCAAGGGAGCAAGATAGAGACATGGGACCTTGTCCTACCCCCCGTTTGTGTGCACCCCAGGTCCAGCGGTACCACCCTTGAGTCTCTAGGACTTAGGGATCAGGAGTTATAAGCATTTGAAGTTCCCCCATATAAGTGAGTTGGGAGAGTGAAATTTGGAGATTTAGTGTGAGAGTCCATTTTGTGTTCCCCCTCAAAGGAACACAGATCAGAGACATGGGTTGGGACCTTGTCCTACCCTCCATTTGTGCACCCAGGAGTCAGCGGTACCACCCTTGAGTCTCTAGGACTTAGGGATCTGGAGTTATGAGCATTTGAAGTTCCCCCATATAAGTGAGTTGGGAGAGTGAAAATTTGGGGATTTAACCAGAGTCAGTTTTGACCAATCCTCAAGGGAGCAAGATAGAGACATGGGACCTTGTCCTACCCCCTTATTTGTGTGCACCCAGGTCCAACGGTACCACCCTTGAGTCTCTAGGACTTAGGGATCTGGAGTTATGAGCATTTGAAGTTCCCCCATATAAGTGAGTTGGGAGAGTGAAAATGTGCCTAAGTGTGAGAGGCCAAAGTGTTCCCCCAGAAAGTGTTTGGGAACACATTTCAGAGCCCTCAGAGTGGTTTGACCCCCCTTTTGTTGTACTTTTTGTCAAGTTGAAGTTTGTGTTTTACGGTTGATAAGAGTGTAAAGGGCTTGGAGTTTTAACCAGGGTCAGTTTGACCAATCCTCAAGGGAGCAAGATAGAGACATGGGACCTTGTCCTACCCCCCCATTTGTGTGCACCCAGGTCCAACGGTACCACCCTTGAGTCTCTAGGACTTAGGGATCTGGAGTTATGAGCATTTGAAGTTCCCCCATATAAGTGAGTTGGGAGAGTGAAAATTTGGGGTTTTAATCCTCAGGGAGCAAGATAGAGACATGGGACCTTGTCCTACCCCCCGTTTGTGTGCACCCAGGTCCAGCAGTACCACCCTTGAGTCTCTAGGACTTAGGGATCTGGAGTTATAAGCATTTGAAGTTCCCCCATATAAGTGAGTTGGGAGAGTGAAAATTTGGGGATTTAACCAGTCAGTTTGACCAATCCTCAAGGGAGCAAGATAGAGACATGGGACCTTGTCCTACCCTCCCATTTGTGTGCACCCGGAGGTCCAACGGTACCACCCTTGAGTCTCTAGGACTTAGGGATCTGAGTTATGAGCATTTGAAGTTCCCCATATAAGTGATTTGGGAGAGTGAAAATTTGGGGTTTTAACCAGGGTCAGTTTTGACCAATCCTCAAGGGAGCAAGATAGAGACATGGGACCTTGTCCTACCCCCCCATTTGTGTGCACCCAGGTCCACGGTACCACCCTTGAGTCTCTAGGACTTAGGGATCTGGAGTTATGAGCATTTGAAGTTCCCCCATATAAGTGAGTTGGGAGAGTGAAAAT
>JAFBJY010001508.1:0-21544 GCA_016801885.1 Toxotes chatareus | reverse complement strand
AAAACAGTCTCATATGTGTTAGAACGGTGAAATTTACCGTTTGAGCGAAATGACTTATTTGTATCAAATGTGCTGTTGGCGTCAAAATAAGACTTTTTCCAGCATGGAAACACTATTTGCCATTAAGAAGAGGCATTTCTTAGAGTTTTCAAGCAATATTTCCTGTGATTTGTGCTATGTGGCATTTTCAGGGAACACCGCTGTGTCCTAGACACATGAATGGCTGGAAACAGCTTAAAACGGCAAGTTTCAGTCAGAGTTAGTGCTGAAATGAACGGTGTTTCTAAAATATGTTTTGGCATCAAATAAGACTGTTTCCAGCATGGAAACACTATTTTTACATTAAAGCGCATTTCCGTGAGCTTTTCAAGTATGTTTCTGTGATTTTGTACTGTGTATATTTTTCAGGCAATAACGCTGTGAAAAACAGTCTCATATGGCCAGGAACGGTCAGAATTTTACTGTTTGAGCTGAAATGACAGCTTTCATATCAAATGCTGCTGGCGTCAAAAAATAAGACTGTTTTAGCATGGAAACACTATTTGATATTAGAGGAAGCATTTTGCAGTTTTCCCGTGTGTTTCTTTCATCTGCAGTACCTGCACTTTCAGGGCAAACGTTGTGAAAACAGTCTCCATATGGCCAGGAACGGTGAAATTTACCGTTTGAGCTGAAATGACAGCTTTAGTATCAAATGTGCTGCTGGCGTCAAATAGGACTGTTTCCAGCATGGAAACACTATTTACATTAGAAGAAACATTTCGCAGAGTTTTCAAGTATGTTTCTGTGATTTGTACTGTGTGGTATTTTCAGTGTGGGCAATACGCTGTGAAAAACAGTCTCATATGGCCAGGAACGCTCAAATTTTACTGTTTGAGTTGAAAATGACAGCTTTGTATCAAATGTGCTGCTGGCGTCAAAAATAAGACTTGTTTCAAGCATGGAAACACTATTTTGTTATTAGAAGAAGCATTTTGCAGAGTTTTTCCGTGTTTTTTCTTTCATCTGTGTACCTGGCACTTTCAGGCAAACGTTGAAAACAGAAAAACAGTCTCATGGCCAGAACGGTGAATGCACTACCGTTTTAGCTGAAATGACAGCTTGCATCAAATGTGCTGCTGGCGTCAAAATAAGACTGTTTCCAGCATGGAAACACTATTTTACATTAGAAGAAGCTATTTCGCAGAGAGTTTTCAAGTATGTTTCAGTGATTTGTGCTGTGTATTGTATAATTCAGGCCACGCTGTGAAAAACTATCTCATATGGCCAGGAACGGTGAAATTTTGCACGCTTGAGGCCGAAATGACAGCTTCGTGATCAAATGTGCTGCTGGCGTCAGGGGTCAAGACTGTTTCCAGCATGGAAACACTATTTTACATTAGGAAGAAGCATTGCAGAGTTTTCAAGTATGTTTCAGGATTTGTACTGTGTGGCATTTTCAGGGCACGCTGTGTCCCAGACACACAGAGAATGGCTGGAAACGCTTGAAACGGCAAGCCAAGTCAGTTAGTGCTGAAATGAACGGTGTTTCTAAAATATGTTGCTGGCGTCAAATAAGACTGTTTCAGCATGGAGCACTATTTTTGTTATTAGAAGAAGCATTTCATCAGAGAGTTTTCAAGTATGTTTCTGTGGATTTGTACTGTGGGCATTTTCAGGGCACACGCTGTGAAAAAGGGTTAGGGTTAGGGACATGGTTCAAAGCCTGTCCCCAACTGTGCGGGGACAGGAAGTGCACGGTCCTTCCCCCAGTAGCCCCCATACCCCGAGTCTGCTGGTTCGTCGTCTGGCAGTACGGGTCACGGGGTCACCCACGCTTTCCCCTGCATTGCATTACGACCTCCACCACCCCATCAGGAGGATAAACCCATAATGAGGGTGGTTGGATTGGCCTTTGCTGTTGTTTTTTGTTATATTTTTTTTAACTTAAAAGTAACTGAAAGTGTTTTGAAAAAATAAAATAAAAATAAAAATAAAAAATAAAAAATACAATAAAAAAACCAAAAAAAGCGAAGATGTATGTACTGAAAAGTAAGTGTTTAAATTAGTTTTCCCAGGTGCTACTCTGGCTTTGGTTCTTTGTTCTTCCTCTTTTCTGCTCTTTAGGCTCTCTTTGGGCACTTCTGATCCCTATTAGTTCATCCGGAGCTTCTGGCATTTGTTTGTATGTTTACTTTCTCCAGACATTGCTTATTTCGCTTTGCAGTTAGTAGCCTTATTACTTTGGTGTTCATTTTCATTGTTATTATTTATTTGTTTCTCCGAAATTCTTCCATTTCTTAATTGTACGTGGGAAGCTTTTTATTAGGTCTTTACTTGGCTTTTGTTCATGTTGCCGACTCGGTTTTGAGGTGCTTAGGTAGCCTGATTAACTCAGCCTGTGTAGGGTTCGTTCATTTTTATTTGGCCCTTCATTCCTTTCCTATTGCTTCTCCTAAGCTAGTTCTATCTATTGGCATTTATTCAGCCTGTTCGCTTTTTAGTTAAGAGTAGATTATGGTTTTGTTGGACTATCGTTTGGTTCTTATCCTCTTTGGGTTTAGTTTTTTACTTCTTGTTTTGGGCATTTCACGTCAATTTTTTTGTCTATCTCAGGCCTGAACCTTTTTCGTCTGTTTACACTTTCATGGCTGATACAGGTATGTCGTTAGCCTAGTTCCTAAATGTTAGGTTCAGATCGTTTATCTTAGTTCCAAGATTTGTATTCTTCCTTATTACCTTACCTTTTGATACCTATTTATTCTTTTCCATTTCCTACGACATTATGTCTTTTGCATTGCTTTCTTTCTTTCCTTATTTGATTGCTTTAGCTTCGTTCCTATTTGGCTTCTGTTTCTTTTATTTTTTCCTTTCTTTTTTTGTTTGCTTTTTTCTTATTATTGCTTCTTCATTATTATTTATCTTCATTGCCCTAGTTAGTTTCTAGTTGGTTAGGTTTGTTATCGCTATGTCCTTAGGTTGTTGGTACGCCTTACGGTTTTGTTTCAGGTTCCAGACACTTGCCGCCATATTCTGTTATTGATGTACTTCTAGAGACGGTGCTTTCTTCTATCGCCCGGCCCCACCTTATCTACCGAAAATTGGCCTTTTTCTTCTCATTGTTTTCCTTGCTATTTCCTGTTTTTTTCAAATTACTCAAGCTTTATTGTTTTTTGTTTTTAGTTCACTGCACGTATTTCTTTTTGTTGTTTCATTAGCTATTGCTTTTTTGCTTCTTCCATTTGGTTTTCATTTCTGCATTGCCTACTTTGAGTTCTTTCTTTCTTGGTTTAGGTGCTTGGAACTTTTCTTTTTTGGTCTTCATCAGGCCCAGCCTTTTGCTTCTTTGTTTACTTTAGTGGCAATATTGGCTTTTGTTTTTATATCATAGTCCATCCCAAATTTAGTTCATGTTAGCTTTTTTGCATTGTAATTTATTCCTCCCATCAACTAACCTTTTCTAATACTAGTTTCTTGGTTTTTCATCCTTTCTGGACTTATTATTCTTGATTCTTGCTTCTCTATTCCTTATGGACTATTTCTTGTTAGCTTATTGCTTCTTTTTATCTTTTTTTGCCCTATTGCACTTTCTTCTTCTTTTCTTTCGTTCATTTCTGTTTCTATTTTTTTTTTTTATTCCCTATGTTGATAGTTAGTTTAGGATTGTGTTTCCATTGGGGTTTAGTGCTAGGTTATTTTGTTTTGGTTCTTCATCAGCCAGCATTACTTTTAGGAGGCTTAATTACCTTTTGGACGGTGACTCTTCACAGCGGCTTGCCCTTAATTCCCTAGCATTTGCATATTACTTTTTCCATTTTTCTTTTTCTTTTTTTTCAATTTGCCACTTAGCTTTTTATTATCTTTTATTTTTCTAAGCCACTTTCTTTTTAGTTTCTATTTAGTTTTTTTTGTTGGTTCTTCCTTATTTGGTTTTATTTGCGTTAGTTTTTGGTTCTTCTCTTGGCTTTATACATCAGGCATCCTTTTTCTATTTTGGTCTCCTTCAGCACCTTGTTCTGTTCTTCTACTTCTCTGAGGTAGCAGTTAGGTGTCCCTTTAGGCCTCGGAAGTCCTGTTAATTTGTTAGTTTTTTCTTCAATGTTGTAATTCCTTCCTTCTTACCTTAGTAACCCTGTTCTAATTACTAGTTACTTTTTCTTATGCATCTCTGGCTTATTTATTTCTTTATTTTACCATTTCTTTTTTCCTATTGCTTTGCTTTTATCTTAGTACTTGGCTTTTCTCTATTTTCTTTATTTCCTAATTTGGTTTTTTCTTCTTCTTTTTTTCTCTATTGGGCTCTTCTTTATTTATTTATTTATCTTCATCTGCCCTATTTGGTTAGGTTAGTTTATAGGATTTGGATTTTCACTTATTGTTTGCTTAGTTCTGGAGATTTCTTGGTTTTCGGAGTCAGGGCCAGTTCTAGGCCAAGGTCTCATGAGGTTTGATGAACCTATGCTTCTAGCGGAATTACGGTCCTTGATGCCGGCTGGCATTTTATGACCTCGAATTGTTAGTTAGTTCTCTTGTTTTGCTTTTACCTTTTTTCCAAAAATTAGCACTCATTAGCCTTTTGATTTTTTTTGTTTGGTTCACTGAACAATATCTTCTTTAGTTTTTTTCTTTTGTTATTTGCTCTTTTGAGCTTTCCTATTTGGTTTTTTATCTCAGCTTGTTTTTAGTTTCTCCTTTGTGCTTTTAGTTGGTTTCAACGCTTGCCTTTTTGGTCTTTCCTCAGGGCACTTGCTCTTTGCTTTATTCTTAATGTTAGGTTGCGCTTTTATCACAAGTCACTCTTTTTGTTTGAAGTTCAGCTTTTTTTTTTTCCAATTGTAATTGTAATTTCCCTTTTTTTTTTTTTTTTTTTTTTTTTTTTTTTTTTTTTTTTTTTTTTTTTTTTTTTTTTTTTTTTTTTTTTTTTTTTTTTTTTTTTTTTTTTTTTTTTTTTTTTTTTTTTTTTTTTTTTTTTTTTTTTTTTTTTTTTTTTTTTTTTTTTTTTTTTTTTTTTTTTTTTTTTTTTTTTTTTTTTTTTTTTTTTTTTTTTTTTTTTTTTTTTTTTTTTTTTTTTTTTTTTTTTTTTTTTTTTTTTTTTTTTTTTTTTTTTTTTTTTTTTTTTTTTTTTTTTTTTTTTTTTTTTTTTTTTTTTTTTTTTTTTTTTTTTTTTTTTTTTTTTTTTTTTTTTTTTTTTTTTTTTTTTTTTTTTTTTTTTTTTTTTTTTTTTTTTTTTTTTTTTTTTTTTTTTTTTTTTTTTTTTTTTTTTTTTTTTTTTTTTTTTTTTTTTTTTTTTTTTTTTTTTTTTTTTTTTTTTTTTTTTTTTTTTTTTTTTTTTTTTTTTTTTTTTTTTTTTTTTTTTTTTTTTTTTTTTTTTTTTTTTTTTTTTTTTTTTTTTTTTTTTTTTTTTTTTTTTTTTTTTTTTTTTTTTTTTTTTTTTTTTTTTTTTTTTTTTTTTTTTTTTTTTTTTTTTTTTTTTTTTTTTTTTTTTTTTTTTTTTTTTTTTTTTTTTTTTTTTTTTTTTTTTTTTTTTTTTTTTTTTTTTTTTTTTTTTTTTTTTTTTTTTTTTTTTTTTTTTTTTTTTTTTTTTTTTTTTTTTTTTTTTTTTTTTTTTTTTTTTTTTTTTTTTTTTTTTTTTTTTTTTTTTTTTTTTTTTTTTTTTTTTTTTTTTTTTTTTTTTTTTTTTTTTTTTTTTTTTTTTTTTTTTTTTTTTTTTTTTTTTTTTTTTTTTTTTTTTTTTTTTTTTTTTTTTTTTTTTGCCTTTGTTCGGTTCCCTTTTTAAAATTGGGAAAACCTTTCCTATTACCTTTTTTCTATTCCTTTTTCCAAACTTGTTTTTTTTTTTATTTTTTTTCTTTTTTTTTTTTTTTCCTTTCTTTTTTTTTTTTGCTCTTTTTTCTTTTTTTTTCCAGCACTGCTCTTTTTTTTTTTTTTTTGCTCTTTTTTTTTTAAAAATTTTTTTTTTTTAAAATTTTCTTTATTGGAATTTCCCCAACTCTTTTTAGAAAATTTTTAAAGGCCAAAGCCCCCTTTTTTAATTCTTTTTTTTAAAATTGCCTTTTTTTCCCCCCTTTTTTTTTTTAAATTCCTTTTTTCTTATTTTTTTTACATTTTTTTTTGTTTTTAAATTTAGTTTTGGGCGTAGCCCAATTTTTCCACAAGGTTTGGTTTTTTAAAGGGCCCTTACCCCCCTTTTTTAGTTCCAAAATTGAATGTTTTTCCTTGTTTTTTTTTCTTTTAAATTTCGTTTCTTGTTTTATTTCTTTTTTGTTTTTTTCTTTTTTTTTTTTTTTCCCTTTTTTTTTTCTTTTTAGTTTTTCTTTTTTTCCCAAGCACTTTTTTTATTTTTTTTTTCTTTTTTTGGGGGTTTTGGTTTTTCCATTTTTTTTAAATTGGTTTTTTTTTTTTCCTCTTTTAATTTCTTTAGCCCTTTTTTCCTTTTTTTTAAATTTTTTTTTTTATTCTTTTTCCTTTTCTTATTTTTTTTTTTCTCCTTTCTTCTTTATTTGGTTTTTTTTTTATTTTTTTTTGTTTTATTGGGGTTTTTTGGGGGTTTGGGGGGTTTTGGTTGGGGGAAGGGAATTTTGGGGTTGGGGGAACCCGGCAACCCAATATTTGGGTGATTTCCCAAAATTTAATTTTTTTCCCCCCTTTTTTAAAATTTTTAAATTTTTATTTTACCCTATTTTTTTGTTTTTTTTTCTTTTATTTTTTTTTCCTTTTTTTTTTTTTTTTTTTCCATTCTTTTTCCCCTTTTTTTTTTTTTTTTTTTTTTTCCCTTTTTTTTTTCTCAAGTTTTAATTTTTTTGGTTTTTTCCCAAAGGTTTTTAAAATTAATTCTTTTTCCCACCGGGCCATTTTTGCTTGGTTTTCTTCTTCAAAAATTTTTTCCCCGCCCGGCCTTTTTCTCTATTTTATTTTTTCTCTTTTTTTTTTTTTTTTTTTTTCCCCCTTATTTTTTTTTGGGGTTCCCCGGTTTTTTTAATGTTTTTTTGCATTTTTTTCCCAATTGTTTCTTTTACATTTTTTAAAATTTTTTTTCCCCTTTTCCTTCCCTTTATTTTAACCTTCCTTTTTTTTTTCTTTTTTAGGTTGTTAGTTTTTTAACAGCCATTTTTTTTAAATTTTTTTTTTTTTTTTTTTCCTTTTTTTTTTTCCTTTGTTTTTGGGCCCAATTTCTAATTTTTTTCCCCGTTTTTTTTTATTATTAAATTGTTTTTTTTTATTTTTGTTAATTTTTTTCTTTCCTTTTTTTTTTATTTTTTTTTTAAAATTTTTCTTATTCCAAAGGGGTTTTATAGGTATGGTTCCCCCGGGGGCATCCTTTTTTCCCAAAATTTTCCCCCTCCAATTTTCTTTTTATTTTGCTCCCGGGATGGGGGCCCCAATCGGGGTTGGGGTTTGTTTTTGCCGCCTGTTTTTTGGGTTGTTATTTCCTGGTTTAGTTTTATTAAATTTAAAGGAAAAAAACAATAATTGTTTTTTCTTTTTTTTAAAAACAAACTTTTTTTTTAAAAGCCCTTTTTTTTTTTATTTAATTTTTTCCTTTAAATTTTATTTAAAAAACTTTTTTTTTCCTTTTTTTATTTTAAACCTCAATAAAAATCTTTAAAAGAAACGTTAAAAAAACTTTTTTTCCAAAATTTCCCCCAAAAAAAAACCTTTAACCTTTTTTCTCCTTCGCTTTAACTAATGTTTTTTTTTTTAAAATTTTTCCCGGTTTTTTTTTTAAAATCTTTTTCCCCCTTTTTTTTTTTAAAAATTTTATTTTTTTTGGGAATTTTTAAAACCAATTTTTTAAATTTTTTTTAATTTAAGGATGGTAATTAATAAATTCTTTAAAGAAAAATTTAAAAAAAGGGGGAAAAAATTAATTTTTTTTTTTTTAAAAGGGGGTTTTTTCTTGTTAAAAATAGGTTTTAAATGGTTTTAAAAAATTTGTATTTTTGGTTTATTCCCGGATTTTTATTTTTTGGTAAAAAATGAGGGTTTAAAAATTGTTGTTGTAAAAATGAGAAGTAAGTTTATTTAATAAAATTTTTTAGTTAAGTTTTTTTGGAAAATTTTTCCCAAACCCCCAAAATTCCTTTTTTCCTAATGCTAATCTAGCCCTTTTTTTTTCTTTTAAATTTGCCCATTTCTTTATTTCAAATTTTTTTTTTTGGTTTTATTTGATTGTTAGGAGAAAATTAAAGGGGGAGTTAAAAGTGGATAGAACCGGTAGGGGTGTTTTGAAAGGGGAAGGGTTTTATGAAATTGATTTTAAAATGTTATTCCAATTTTGGGGTTTTAAAAATTTCCTTGTTTGGTTTGGTTTGAAACTATCCGGTTTTAAATTCCCTCGAATTTTTTAATTTTTTTGTTTGGGATTTGAAATTTCTCTTGGTTTGGGGGTTTTTTTTTTCAAGGTTTTGTTTGGGTTTTAAAGTGGTTTTAATAAACCTCCCCTATTAAAAATTTTTTCCGTTTTTTTTTTAAAATTTTAATTGGGGGTTTTTTTCTTTTTTAAAAATTTTTTGGATGGGGGTTTTTTTTAAAATGGGTTTATTTTTTTGGTTTTTTTTTATTAGTTGGTTTTTTTTTTCCCTTACCCCAAGGGGTTGGGGGAGAGGGTGTTTGGGGGGGTTTTTGGATTGGGAAAAAATTTTTATTAAAGGAACTAGGAAAGCAGGGAAAAACCCCAAATTTGACCTTCATTTTGGGGTTGCTATAAATTTCGTATATATTTGGTTTTCCTTGGGTTTTTTTTAAAAAAAAAAAGTTTTTTGTTTAAAATTAAAAAAAAATTTAAATTTTATTAAATTAAAAAAACTTTTTTAAAAAAATTTTTTTTTTTTAATTTTTAAAAAAAACCTTTCCCAAAGAAAAGTTATAAAACCTTTTATCAACAAAAAAACAAAATTTTTAATAAATATTTTTTAATTTTTGGGGGTTTTTTTTTAAAAATAAGGTTGGTTAATTGGGGGAAAGGGGTTTTTTTTCCTTATTTTTTTTCCTTTTTTTTCTTTTTTTTTTTTGAGGTTTTTATTTATTTTTAATTTTAAAAAATTTTCCTTTAAAAATTAAAGGTTTTTTTAATTTTTTAATTTGGGTTTTTAAAGGTTTAAAATTTATTATTTGGGTTTTAAATTATTAAATTATTTTTTTCCAAAACCCCAATTTTTTCCGTTTTTTTAAATAAATTGTTTTTTTATTTTTGTTTCAAAATTTTTTAGTAGGGTTTTAGTTTGTTGGGTTTTAAAAAGGGAAAAATTTTAAGTTTTGGGGTTTTTGGGGGCCCCATTTTTTTTTTCCATTATCTTTTTTAAAGTTTTCTAAATTTTTGTTTTTGGCACCATTCCTTTTAACTTCTTTATTCAAATTTTTGGGGTTTAACTTTTCCCTTTTTGGGTTTTTTAAACCCGGCGCCAAAAATTAATTTTTGTTTCCTTTGTTGGTTTTCCCCTTTTCCTTTTTTTTTTCCTTTTCCTTTTGTGTTTTTTAAAAAATTTTTTTAAATTTTTTTTCCCTTGCAGGAATTCTAAATATTAGCCTTAGTTTTATGGTTTTATTTTTTCAAACATGGTTGGGTTTTTTTTTTAAAAATTGGGGGAAAATTTGGGTGTAGAAATAACCTCCCTTAAAACAATTTATTATTTTGTGTTTCATTGTTTTGTTTAATTCCTTTTTCAGGTTTTGAAATAAAATTTTTTGTTTTTTTAAAGTTAGTTGCCAAAATAATTTTTTTGGGAGTTTTTTGGGGGTGGTTTCAAGGGGGTTTTGGGGGTTTTATTTCTTTTGGGGCGAAACCTGTCCTTTAGTCCTTTCCCGAAATATTTAAAAACTTCCAAAATTTATTTCCCCTTTTTGTTTTGTTAATTTTTCCCTTTTGGTGTTTTGTTTTTTTTTTAAATTTTTAAAAATGGTTTGTTTGAAAAAACCCCCTTTTTCCCAACCACCCTCCTCATTTTCCCTATTTTGGTTAGTTTTTTTGGAAATTTGTTTAAATTTGCCCGGGCCATCTAACATACGAAGAGTAGGTTAGTTAGGGCAGTTGGGCAAACAAGGGTAATTTTAAGGGGGAAGGGAAAAAATTTTTTAAAGGGGAAAATTTTTAGGAGGCCGGGTTGTTGAAGTTTGAAACCCCGGGAAAGAGCCTGCCCCAAGCCGGCCGGATTTGGTTTTTCCAATTACTTCCCTTTTTTTTTTTCTTTTTTTTAAATTACCTTTTTTTTTGTTTGCCCTTATTCTCCCAAAATTCTTTTAGTTGTTTTTTTTTGGCTTTTTTTTTTCCCTTTTTCTTATTTTTTTTTTTGGGTTTTTTGTCTTCTTTTTGTTTTTTTTTCAATTTCGTTATTCTCCGGAACTTTTGTTTTTTTTTTTAAATCTTTTCTTGGTTTTTTTTGCCCTAATTTGTTCAAATTTGTTTTTTTTTTTTGATTCCCCCTTTTTTTTAAACCTCCACTTTATTCCCCCCGGCTTTTTTTCCATTTTTTCTTTTTTTTTTTTTTTGCTTACCTTCTTTTTTTTTTGGGTTTTCTTTTTTATTAGTTAGGCCTTTTTTTTTTGGTTGGGTTATTTTATTGGGGTGAGGTTTTAGGGTTTTTATTGGGGTTATTTCAGGGAAGGGCACCCCCTAGAATTGGATTTTGGTTTATTTTGAAACCTTTTAAAACAAGTGGGCCCCTTTGGCCCCCCCCCTTTTGGGGAAAAATTCCTTCCTTCTTTTTTTTTATATTTCCTTGTTTTTTTCCAAAATTTAATATTTATTGTTTTTTTATTTTTCCCGCAGGATTTTTTATTTTTCTAAGATTGTTTTAGTTTCTTTTTTGGGTTTTACCATGTTTGTTTTAAGTTTTTTGGTTTGGGCGTTGGGGAGTTATTTTGGGTTCCTACCAGGAGTTTGCCTTTTTTCCTTAGAGTTCGCTGTCCCTTTTACCTAACTACCAATTATTTAAATGTTCCTTTTTTTTTTCAATTTATTTTTTTTTTTTACCTTAATTTCTTAAGATTGTTTCTTATTTTACTTATTATTTTTTGTTCTTGGTTTTTTCTTTTCTTTCTTGTTTTTCTTCATTGCTCTTCTTTCTTTCTTTTTCCCTCTTTTCTTTTCTTCTTTTTTTCATTTCGTCTTGCCTTTTTTATTATTTCTCAGCTCCCGGTTAAGGGTTGGTGGGGGGTCCCCAAAGGGTTTTGGTAAATTTGGTTAGACCCAAACCCCCTTAAAACATTATTATTAACCTACCTTGGGAAGTTTCCTTCAACCAGGGTTATGCCTAAAAATTGCAAGTAGTTCATTTTTTTGAATTGTTTTTAAATTCCCATAGTTTAGTTTTTGTTAAGTTATGCCACAGGATTTCGAGTTTCTTTTTTTGTTTTACTTCTTATTGGATTCACCTCTTTAGTTTCCCTTTGGTTGGTGTTGAGAATGTTTTCCCCTTTGTTCCAGTTTTTGTTGTTGTTTTTCTTGTTATGAGCAGTTTTCCTTTTTTTCCTAGCCCACCAAATTTGTTCGTTCCTTTTTTTCAATGATTTGCTTTCCCTTTATTCCTTTTTAACCTTTCAAACCTAGCTTATTGGTTTTTCTTTTTCCATTATTTTTCTTTTGCCTTCTTTTCTTTTTTCCTATTTGTTTATTTTCTTTTCTCCTTGGCTTTTCTTTTTTTAAGCTCTTTTTTCTTTCTTTCTTTTTTTTGGCTTTTTTTTTTATTTTCTCTGCTCCTTTATTATTATTATGGTGGTAGGTGTATAGGTTGGGGGGAGGGGAATGGGGGGTGGGAAAGGGAGATTGGGGAGCATGGGTTAGGGACCTCCAAGGAGGGTGACTCTTCACGGCCGGCCCACCTGGGCCCCTAAAATCCAAATTGCTTCTCTCATTGTTTTTTATTTTTTTTTTTCCAAAAATTAGCACAGTTAGCTTTAGGTTTTTGTTTAGTTTAGTTTCCCACAGGTTTTTTTTAGTTATTTTTCATTGCTTATTTCTCTTTTGTTGCTCCTTTTTTGTTTTCTATCTCAAAATTCCTTTAGTTTCTTCCTTTTTGTTGTGCTGGGCAACGTTTAATTATTTGGCTCCCAGGCCCAGGCACTTTGCTTCTGTCCTTTACTTCTTGTTAATTTCAGCTTTTTTTATCCCTTACTATTAAATTTTTTTAAATTTGTTTCTTTTCCAATTTTTTCTCCTCCTAACCTTACCTTTTCTTCCTACTTACTTTTTCTTTTTCACTTGCTTTTTTTTCTTTTACTTCTTTTTCTCTTTCTTATTTCTTTATTTCCGTTTCCCTTTTTTCTTTTTTTTCTTTTTCAGCCTCTTCTTTTTTTTTTTTTCTTCATTCCTTGGTTTTTTATTATTATTACTGGGGGTTTTTGGGGGTAGGGGAAGGGTAGGGTTTTAAAGGGGTTTGGGGTGAACCCAAAAAGGGGTTTTCCCCAAAAAATTTTTGGGCCCCGGAGGCCCCAAAATCCCCAATTTGGGTTTTTGTTTGTTTTCCCTTTTTTTTTCTTTTTTTTTTCCCCCCTTGTTTTTTTTTTTTTTGTTGGGCTTCCCCTTTTTTTCCCAATTTTGTTTTTTTTTTAAAAACCCCTTGTTTTTTTTAAATTTTTTCTTGGTTTTTCTTTTTATTTTTTACTTTCCTCTTTTACCTTTTTTTTTTTTTTTTTAATTTTTTTCTTTTATTTTCCTTTTTTCCATTTATTGTTTTCTTTTTCTACTTGTTTTTTTTTTTGCCATTGGCTTTTTTTTCTTTTTTTTTCCCTACCTTTTTTTATTTTTTATTTCAGCCCCCTTATTTTTTTTTTTTATTCCATTGTTTTTATTAATTTTTTCGGGGAAAGTAGGTTGAGGTGGGGGTAGGTTGGGTTGGGGATTAGGAGGAGATTGGGTTTGGGGTTCGGGCCAGGGCCCAACTAGGGCCCCAAAACTGGTTACAGGGGCCATCCGGGAAAATACGTTTATTGGGCCCCCTTTTAGCCCAAAATTCCTAGTTGTTTCTTGTTTTTTTTTTTCTTTTTTCCAAATGCCCTAGTTTTTTTTGTTGTTGCAGCCACATTTCTTCTTTTAGTTTTTTGCTTTTCTTTTGTGCTTTTCAGGTTTCTTTATCTTCCCTTTTTTTTTTTTGGTTTTTTCAAGTTATTTTCCTTCCTCTACCAACCTTTTCTTTTGTTTCACTTTTTTGTTATTTTCTTTTTGGGTTTCCTTTTTTTTTTTCCTTTTTCTTTTTAAAATTTATTATATTTCTTTTTTTTTTTCCCAATTGTTTTTTAATTCTTCTTTTTCCTTTCTCTTTTTATTCCCTTCTTTTTTTTATTTCTTTTTTTTATTTTTTCTTTCCCTTTGTTTTTTTTTTAGGGTTGTTTTTTGCTTTAGGGAGGTTCTTTTTTTTTTAATTTCCCAGATTTCTTTTTTTTCGGGTTTTTAATTTTATTTATCAGGCCGCCCCTGGGGGGTGGTGAATGGAATTTCCATTGTTTTTGATATTAGGGGTTTTTTGGGTTTTAGTTGCTTAAAGGTATTTGTTAGGTTTTTTTTTAAAATTTTCTATTAAATTTGCACTTCTCTTCCCCGGCCCCTTCTTGATGGCCCCTAAAAATTGCCATTTGTTTTTTGTTTGTATTTTCCTTGTTTTTTCCGGGAAAATAGCCGTTGTTTTTTATTTTTTTATTTATTTCTCCTTTTATTTTTTTTGTTTTTTTTTAATTTTATTTTCTTTTTTTTTTTTAATTTGTTTTTTCCCTTCCAATTTTCCTTTTTTTTTTTCTTCTTTTATTTTTCGCAACTTTTTTTTTTTTCCTTTTTCTTTTTTTTCCTTTTTGTTTTATTTTTTGTTTCTTTTTGGCTTTTCTTTTTTTTCCTTTAAGCCTCTCCCTTTTTTTTTTTTAAATTTCGCCTTTTTTTTTTTTTGTAATTTGTAATTTTTTCCCCCTTTTTTATTTTAAGGAATTTTTTTTCTTTTCCAAGAATTTTTGGGGTGCCCTTCCTTTTTTTAGGTTTTTTTTCCCCTTCCTTTTTTTTCCTTATTTCCCTTACTCTTTTTTTCTTTTCTTTTTTCCATTTGCCTTTTTTTTTTTTTTTATTTATTTTCTCCCCGGGTTATTGTTAGTTATTTGGGTGGTAGGTTTCCCATTTTTTTTTGGTTTTAGTTTTTTTTTCCCGGTCCATTGGGGCCAAAGGAGGGGGTTAGTTTTGTGCCTTTCCCAAAAACCCTGCCTTTCGGCTCCCCGGGCCGCCCCTTTTTATACCCTTGAAAAATTGCAAGTTGCTCTTTTTTTTTTAAGTTTTTTTTTTCAAAATTTCTTTTTTTAAAATTTTTTTTTTTTTTCATTACTTTTTTTTTAGTTAGTTTTTTCTTTTTCTTTTTTGTTGTTTTTCTTTCCCCCTTTTGTTTTCTTTTTTTTTTCCTTTATTTCTTCTTCTTTGTTTTTTCCCTTTTCCTTTTCTTTTTTTTTCTTTAGCCCTTTTTTCTTTGTTATTTTTTTTGGGGGGTTGTTTTTTTATTTTTTACCTAGAAAAATTTAGGTTTGGAAAATGTTGTTTTTTCTTATGTTTTCAAGGAATTCCTTTCCTTCACCAAAATTTACTTTTTATTTCATATTGGCTTATTTATTCTAATTTTTTTTTTCCTTCTTTTTTATTTGTTACTTTATTTTTTTTTTTTTTTTCCCATTTTTTTTTTCTTTTTTTTTCATTTCCCTTTTTTCTTCTTTTTTTTTTATTTACTCCTCTTTCCTTTAGGTTTTTTGGGTTATGGCTGGAGTTCCCAATTTTGTTTTTGTGGGGTTTTGTTGTTGGTCCCCCCGGGCTAGGGGGCTTGGGTTTATTTTTGGAATCATTCCCAAGGGCAGGAATGCCGTCCTTCTTTTTTCCCCCGGGCAGCCACTTTGGCCCCTAATTCTATTACCTTTCTTTTTTTCTTTTTGCCTTTTTTTTTCCCAAAATTTACCACTTGCTTTTTTTTCTTTTTTATTTATTTACCCTTTTTCTTTGGTTTTTTTTCTTTATCGCTTTTTTTTTTTCTTCTTCCTTATTTTTTCTTTTTTTTTTCTTCCTTTAAATTTCTTCCTTTTTTTTAGGTGCGTTGTGGGAATTTTCCTTTTTCTTGCTATTTGGCCCCGCCTTTTTTTATTTTTTCCCTGGTGGATGCATTGGGTTGTTGTTTTACCCAAATTTAAATTAAAGTTGGGGTTTCGTCTTTTTTCCATTTAATTTAATTTTCCCTTCTTTCCTTTTTCTTAATTCTTTTCCTTTACCTTCATTAAGTTTTTTATTTTTTATCCCAGTTTCCTTTTTTTTTTTTTTTTGTTTTTTTTCCTTCCTTTGGTTTTTCTTTTTTCTTTATTTTTCCTTCTTTTCTTTTCTTAGTTTTTTATTTTTCCTTTTTTTTATTTTTTTTCTTCTGTTTTTTGGGGTTTTTTGGATTTTGGGTTGATTCCCAAAGTTGGTTTTTGGTTTGGGGGCCCCTTTTTTTCTTCCTTTTCCCTGGAAGGATCTGTTTTTTACCCTAATCCTTTTAAAATTAAATTCGTTTTTTCCCCCCCCTTAATTTGACCTTTTTTTTATTTCCTTCCATTTTTTTTTTCCCTTTTTTTCCAAAATTAAAATTTTTTTCGTTTTCTTTTTTTTTTTTTTCTTTATTTTCTTCTTCTATTTCTTTTTTTTTTTTTTAAATTTTTTCTTTTTTCTTTTTATTTTTCCTTCTTTTGGTTTTCCGCCTTTTTTTGGGGGTTTCCCGGGGAAGAAATTTCTTTTTTGCTTATTGAAAATTGCTCATCCCCAAACCCTAAGTACCCAAAATTTGTTTAAATTTCCTTTTCTTTTAAATTGATTGTATTTCCTTCCCCAATTTTTAAACCTTTTTTTAATTATTTTCCTTTTTTTTATTTTCTATTTATTTTTTTTCCCATTTCTTTTTCTTTTTTTTTTTCTTGTTTATTTCCATTTTATTTCTTTTCTTTCTTTTTTTTTCCCTTTGCTTCTTTTCTTCTTCTTCCTTTTTTTTCCCTTTTTGGTTTTCTTTATTTTTTTTCCTTTTTCCTTTTTGGGAAGAAAGGTTATTTGGTTTTTTTCCCAATAGGCTTTTATTGGGTTTTTTTCGGCAAACCAGCCGGGTTTTTTTTAATTTGTTAAAATTTTTTTCCTTTTTTACTCCCCCATCCTTAATTTTACCTAAAAATTCATATTTTTTTTTATTGGGTTTTATTTTTTCCTTTTTTTTCCAAATTAATTTTTTTTATTTTTTTTTTTATGCTACTCGGTTTTTTTTTTTTTATTCTTTTTTTTTTTGTTTTTGTTTCCCCTTTGTTTCTATTTATACCCTTGAGTTTTCCCTTTTGGCTTAGGTGCGAGGGCAATGTTAATTTTTTCTTCCGCCCGGGCCCTTTTGTGCCCTTATTTCGTAATTGCTTTCGGGTTTTTTTTTTTTTCCAATTTACCAATTTAGTTTAAATTTCCCTTTTTTTTTTCCCCAAATTTTATTTCCCCTTTCCTATTCTTAATTTCCTTTACCTCTTATTGTTTTTTATTTCCTACTTTTTTTTTTTTTTTTGTTATTTTGGTTTTTTCTTTTTTTTGGTTTTTCTTCGCCCCAACTTTTTTTCCTTTTCTTTTTTTATTTCGGTTTTTCTTCTTCTTTTTTTTTTCTCCCCTTTTTTTTTTTATTTTTTATCTTTCCCCCTTTAGGTTTTAGGCCTTTTTATAATTTTCCCAATTAGGTTTTGTTTTTTGGGGAAATTTTGTTAAAAGGTTCTTTTTTTTTTAAAATTGGTTGGTTTTGTTACCTTTTCCTCTAATTTTAATGCACGTTCTTCCCCTTAAGGACTCCTATTTTTTTACCTTCTATTTTTTTGGTTTTATTTTTGTTTTTAATTCCCCCTTAGCTTTTTTGTTTTTTTTTTATTTGTTCACTCCAGGTATTTTCTTTTAGTTTTCTATTTATTTGTTTTTGTATTTTTCCCTTTTTTTTTCGGGGTTAGGTTTGTGGGGTTTTTCCCTTCTTGTTTAGGTCGTTGGGGAATGTTGCTTTTTATTCCTTCCCACCCCGGGCACCTTTTTGTTCTGTTTTTATTTTCTTAATACAGGTTTGTTTTTTATATCCCTAAGTTTTCCCCTAATTATTTTTTAAATTTGTTTTTTTTTCCATTTTTTTGTATTTTTCCTTTTTTTATTAACCCCTTATTTTTCTTTCTTGGTTTTCTTTTTCCTTTACTTTTTTTTATTTTTCCATTTTTTCTTTTTTTCCTTATTTATTTTATTTCTTTTCCATTTTTTTTTTTTCTTTTTTTTGTTTGGCCTTCTTTTTTTTTTCTTTTCTCATTTCTTGTTTTTTTTTCTTTTATTTATTTTTTTTTGCCTTATTTTAGTTATTGAAAATTTGTAATTCCCTTTTCTTTTATTATTTTCCTTTTCCAATTAAAGCTTTTGGCCCCCTTTTTTCCAATTTGTCCTTCCTGTTTGGGCTGCTATCCCAAGTTGCGGGAGTTTTTTTGATTTTTTCTCCTTTTTATTCACCTTGGGCCTACGCCTGGTTCTGGCAATTGGGGCCTGGAGCCTTGGGGTTCTGTTGGGAGGATTGCCTTTTTCATCCAAATTTTATTGGTTTCGACTTGTCCCCTTTCCCTTGTTCCGCTTTTAGTTGTTTTGTTTTTATGTTGTTTAGTTTTTTTTATTTAAATAATTAAAAGAAAGGGGTAAAAAGTTTTGTCTTATTGCTTTTAAACCCAAATTCTAAAGGGAAGGCAAAATATAAACTAATTTTTTAACAAATCATTTTCCAAACTTATTTCCCTTTTTTAAATTTTTTTCTTTTTTTTTTGTTTTTTTTTTTTATTTTTTCCCAAAAACAAACCAAATTTTTTTTTAAAAAAAATTTTTTAAAATAATAAATTTTTTTTTTTAAAATAAAATTAAAAAAAAAACCAAACCATTTTTTAATTATAAAATTTCCAAAAAGGTTTCCAATTCTTTTTTCGGGCGGTAATTTTTTAAATAAAATATCCTTTTTTTTTTTTAAAGTAAAATTTTTTTTATTTCCCATCAAGTTTTTAAATTTTAAGCATTTTTTATTTAACTTTTATTTTTTCAATCCCTTTTTAACTTTTAACCAATAGGTTTCCAGTTTTTGGAAATTAAGGGAAATTACCAATAATTTTCCACCCAAATCAAATAAAAATTAAAGAGGGTTTAAAGGAATTCAAATCAAAATTAAATTTAAATTTTTAAAAAAAATCCTTTAAGTTATGGGGTTAAAAAATTATTGGAGGGTAGGATTAAATTACCTTGGTTTTAAATCAATTTTAACAATTTTAAAAATTTATGTTTAAGTTGTTAGGGTTAATTTATAAAATTTATTTGGGTTAATAAAAAAATTAATTATAAAAAAAATTTAAGTTTAAAAAAATTAAAATTTATTTAATAAAAAATGGTAGGTTAAAAAATGATTTTTAAAATTTTAAAATAGGTAAAAAATTCACTAACTTAAAAAAGGGGGCCCTTTTAATGCTAATGCATAATTTTGTCATTTTTTCCCAATCTCCTTAAATCCTTTTATTCCACAAAATTATTATTATTTTTATTTTTAAGGGGTTATTTTGGTTATATAATGTTAGTTTATTTTAGTTTAGGAAAAATATATAGTTAATTAAATTTTTTAATATAAATGGTTGGTTAAACATTAAAATTTTCTTTAAAATAAAAATTTAAGTGGTTTACATTTTATTTGGTTGAAAATTGGTTTTGGGTTAAAATTATTAATTGTGGGAAAGTAGGGAGGTAGGGAAAGGTTTTTTTAAAATTGGAAGGAGTTGGGAAGAGGGTAATTTCAATTTAATTTTAAAATTTAATTGGAAGGTTAGGAGTAGAAGGGGTCCCAAATTGTCGGATTCAACTGAGTGGAAAATGACTAGTAAAGGTTAAAATTTCCCAAAGTTTTGGCAGTTTACCATAGTCGTGTTTTTTATCAATTTAAAAATTTATTTTAGGTTTTTAATTAGGTTTTTTTTTTAAAAAAACTAACGTTGGTAGGTTTTAAATTAGGTATTAAAAAGGTTGTTGAAAATAAAATTAACCCCCCTTAAAAAGGTTAGGTTAGGTTTTCTGATTTTAGTTATTAGGGTTAGTTAGGTTAGGTTAAGGGGAGAAAATTTACCTTTTTTAAATTAAAGGGTGATTAAAGGGGAAGGTGGGAAGATAACCACCTTGTTTTTTTATGTTAGTGGTACAATTGAGTGGAATTGAAAAAGTTTTTTTATTGGGAAAGGAAATTATCGGGTTCCGTGATAAATGGCAATTATTTAAGGGAAGGTTTTAAGTGTGGTTTTGGGGATTATTCAAAAACGTTAACCCGTTTACAGGAAAACTGGGTTGGAAATAAATTCTCCCGATTAAAAGGTTAGTTGGTGACGTTTTGGGTGTTTTTAAGAAAGGTTTTGGGGTTATAGGGGTTTTCAAAAAGTTTTAAAGGGGGTTAATTAATTAGTTATGAAAATTAAAATTTGTTTTTAAATTTTCCGATAGGTTTTATGGAGTTAGGGTTGGGTTGGGTTGGTTAGGTGGTTTTTTTTTTTTTAATTTAAAGGTTAAAATTAAAGGGGGGTTAGGGGAGAATAGGGTGATAATTAGGTTAGGTTTTTAAGGAGTTGAATTTTAAGGGGAAGAATCATTTTTAAATTTGGGGTCCTAAGTTTTGTTAATTTATTTTGTAGGTTTTTTTGGGTTAAACCTTATTCCCGTTATTTAACTTATTTTAAAAAAATTTGTTTTACAGGCCGGGTCCCCATTGCCTTTTTCCCTTCTCATTTGTTTTTTTGTTGGGTTTTTTTGCGGTTAATTTTTTTGAAATTCGTCCAAAAGTTCCTTTCTTATTTTGGCCCGCCCTTTTTTTTAATTTTTCCAGTTCCTTTTTGTATTCTTGTTTTTTTTTTAGCCTTTTGTTTAATTCCTGTTTTTTTTCCCCTTTTCCCTTTTATTAAAATTTTTCCCCTTTACCCTTCTTTTTTTGTTTTTTTGTTAATTTTTTTTTGTTTTTCTTTTTAAATTACAATTTTTTTTAAATTCAGTGTTAAAAGGCCTTGTTGTTTCCACCCCAGTTTTTTAGTTGATTTTTTGGGCGGGTTAAACCTTTTGAATTGGGGTTAAACATTCCTAGGGGAAAATCCACTTTGATTAGGTACCTTGTTGCCTACCCCTAACATGCCCAATTAGTTCCATTATTTATTATTTTGGGTTTCCTTTTTTTTTTTAATTTGGGTTTTTTGGGTTTTTTTCCAAAGTTTGGGGTTTTGCTTTTTAAATTGGGAATTCCCCTTTTTTTTGAGTTTTGTCCGGTTTTTTTTTTTGGGTTTTTTTCTTTATTAGTTTTCTTTTTTGTTTTCCTTTCTTTACCCATTTCTTTAATTTTATTTTAATTTTGCTTAGTTCAATGCTTTTTCTTTCTCTTTTTGGCCTTTACCTTTCTCTTTTTTTGTTGTTTTTTGCTTTTCAATTTTGGGGCCCTTTTTTAAATTTACCTTCTTTCCCCAATTTTGTTTCCTTTTGGTTTTAAAATTCCTTCGGTTTTTTTTTCCATTAACCTTCTTTCCTTTTCTTTTTAACACCTTTCCTTATTTACCCTTTTGCCCCGGTTTGTTTTTTTTTTTCCTATTTTTATTTTTTTTTTTTTTTATGACCATTTTTTTTTTTAAACCATTATTTAAATAGGGTTGGTTAGGTTCAAAAATGGGGTAATTTTTGTTTTGGGGAATTTGGCTTTTAGGGGGCAAACATTTCCTAGGGGGCCGGGTTAGGTTAGGGGGTTAAAAATTTTTCCCAAAGGGAAAGGAGGGGATTGCTATTAGGCAAGTTCCCGGAGTTCCAAGGAAGCTGAATTGCCCCAATCTATTTGGTTAGGTTTGTTTGTTTTATTAGTTTTCTTGGTTTTTTTTTTAATTTTAAATTAGTTCCCTTTTAAAAAATTAGTTTTTAGTTACTTTCGTTTGTTTCTTTTGTTTGTTTTTTCTTTATTAGCCCTTTCTTTTTTTTATTTTTTCTTTTTTGTTTTTTTTTTTTTTTTCTTTTAATTTTTTTCTTTATTTTCTTTTACCTTAAATTTGGCCTTAGTTGCCTTTTGGGTTTTCTTTTCTTTTTTTTTATTTGCTTTTTGCCATTTTTCTTGTTCCTTTTGCCTGTTTTCTTTTTTTCCCTAATTTTTTTCCAATTTTTAGGTTATTCTTTTTTTTTTTGAATCCTTATTCCCTTTCCCCTTTTTCTAAACCCAACTCCTCTTTTTTTTATCCTAATTTCCTTTTTCTTCCTTTTTTAAACTTATTTTTTTTTTATTTTTTTTTTATAAACCTTTACTAATTTTTTAAAAATTTTATTTTTAATGGGTAGTTGGTTAGCCCAAAATAATTTGGGTTAGGATTTTTGGGTTAGGGCCCCGGGAAGGGTATTAGGAGGAAAGGGTAGGTAGGGGGGGGGGTTAAACCCAAAGGGAAAGGAGAAGATTTCCCCTGGGACGGGTTCCCGGTGCTTAGGGGAAGTTAGCTTTTGGGTTGGGAAAGGGGTTGGTGTTAAAAAGTTTTTTGGGTTAGGTTGGTTTTAGAAAATTTTTTGTAAACCCAAAAA
>JAFBJY010001507.1:0-24024 GCA_016801885.1 Toxotes chatareus | reverse complement strand
TTTTATTCCACGATCAAAATTGTCTCAAAGCTCTTTACAGAGACCCAGAGTCTGACCCCAGAACAAGCACTTAAGGCGACAGTGGCAAGAAAAAACTCCCTTTTAACAGGAAGAAACCTTGAGCAGAACCTGGCTCAGATGGGGGACCCTCCTGCTGATGGCCGGGCTGGGTGAAAGGAGGAAAAGGAGGAAGATAGGACAGCTGGGAATGGAGGAGAGGAGGAGAAGGACATGCAGCATATAAAACATGAAACAAACAGGGTTGGAAGTGGACCATGTTAGAGGACCAGCATTCAGATTACAGAACAGTTAGTGGATAATGTGTGCTCAGCAGATTACAGTTATGATAGGAAACAGAGCACAGAAGCAAGAAGCTGTCATGATTGGTAATTATTTACATCACAGTGTGCAGAGAATATTAATCCAATATTTATCTGTAGCAGAGTGGAACATTAAACCTGTGTTAGAAATGGATCATTGTAGACAATAAACAGCAGCAGAGAACATGCAGCTCCGGAGCCAGAGACACCTGCAGACAGGTACAGAGAAAGAGAGACCAGAGAGAAACAAGCACAGGACTACGGGACAGAGAGGACACAGAGTTAATGACATGAAATAAAGACTAATACATGTGAGAGTGGGTCTGAGGAGAGAAGAGAAGAGGTGTGCAGAGGATCATGGGAAGTCCCCCAGCAGCCTAGGCCTATAGTAGCATAACTAAGGGATGGTTCAGTTGCCTGAGCCAGCCCTACTAAAGGCTATATCCTTAACTGTAACAGCATCTATAGGAATATTTTTGACTAACTATAGATTTAGTCATAATAATTGAAATAACTAAGACTGTAACTACAACTAATTATAAGCTTTGTCAAACAAAAAGGTTTTAAGCTTAATTTTAAAATGAGAGAGGGTGTCTGCTTTCTGAACCCAAACTGGCAGTTGGTTCCATAGGAGAGGGGCCTGATAGCTAAAGGCTCGGCCTCCCATTCTACTTTTAGAGATTTTGGGAACCATAAGCAAACCTGCATTCTGGGAACGACGCAATCTGTTGGGATGATATGGTACTATCAGCTCTTTGAGATATGAAGGAGCCTGGCCATTGAGGGCCTTATATGTAAGGAGAAGGATTTTAAAATCAATTCTGGATTTTACAGGAAGCCAATGAAGAGAAGTTAGTACAGGAGTAATATGAGCTCTCTTGCTAATTCCAGTCAGTACTCTGGCTGCAGCATTTTGGATCAGCTGGAGGCTTTTTAGAGAGTTAACTGGACATCCTGATAATTACAGTAGTCCAGCCTAGAAGTAACATTATTTAAAGGGTGTCATTGTGGGTATACATGAATATTAAAGTCACCCACTATAATTGCTTTGTCCGTATTTTAAACACTAAATCAGATAAAATTCAGTGAATTCAGACTCTGAGTAAGCAGCAGGTGGACGAAACCACAGCAAATAGGACTGGTTTTCTGTCTTCCAGTTTGGATGTGGGGGCTGAGGATAAAACTTTTTTGTTTGAGATGTGGTCAAAAACTGAATGATCAGCATTAAACATACAAAGCTGAGAGTTCAGGATTGAGGGGAGGATCTTTGATTATGTGCCAGAAATGCTAAAGCCCACATTTAAAGGAACTAACAGGAAGTTTGAGATAGAATTTCAATGGGAATAGGACACCTCACAGTCTGACAAAATAATAGCTCTAAAAGACAGTTAACACTTTTTAAAGGCCTTAAAATCATATAGTTAAGAAAAGTGTGAAAGCAAGCAGAATATGTTTTGGATGTTGGATTTGGGGAAATAGCCACCTTTTGCTTTGATGACAGCTTTACACTGTTGGCAGTGTAGTGAGTTTGATGAGGTCGTCACCTGGAATGGTTTTCAACAGTCTTGAAGGGGTTCCAGAGTGCTGAGCACTTGTTGGCTGTTTTCCCCTTCAGTTCCCGCGCTCCAAGTGATCCCAAAGCATCTAATTGGGTGGAGGTAGGTGACTGTGGGGGCCAGGTGGTCTGATGGACTCCATCTCCTTTTGGTGAAATAGCCCTCACAGCCTGGAGGTGTTGTTGAAAAAAAATGATGGTCCAACAAGCACAAAGGAGGGGATGGCAGTCCGAATGCTGGGGTAGCTTGCGGGTTTAAATGTGCCTTGAATTTGGAAAAATGAGCAAAGTGTGGAGCAAAGGGGCCCCACCATCACACCTCCTCACAAAAAAACAGTGACGAAAGGGGTGTCCAAACTTTTATATTAAATAAAGCAGCAATGATGGACAAGTGGAAGGGAAAAAAAGAACAAAAAAAAAGATGATAAAAAGGGGAAGGGGGGACAAATTTAAAAGCTTTTACACAAAGGTTCCCAAGTTTTCTGTCCAAATAATGAAAATGTTTTTTTATGTGTGTGAAAGCTACCTGAGGGGCAACTTTCGATGCCCTGGTTTGGGGGCTTTGGGCCTGAAAAAAGTCAAAGAAGGAGGGTGTTGTGAAAGGCTTTGAGGTTTGTTTTTACAATTCCCTGGTAAATATTGAGAGACTTTTTTTGGAACCACAGATGTCTTCACAGACATCTTTTAACACATACTGAGCCAGGGTGTTGTCCCCCCCCGGGCCCCAAAGCCTCCACCATCATTCCGTCCGAAGAAGCCCCTCCCCCCTTTAAGCTTTGTCCTGTTGCACTCACCCCATCCCAATGAAGTGTTGGGGCTTTTGTCATGCATCAAAGTCATCTTCCCCTCACCCTGGACCCATTTCATTTGCCCTGGGCCCAACGCTAACTGAATGCAATTCAAAGCCCACTCAGCCGGGCGAGTGGTGCAGGTCAACCTCCCCCTGACGTGGGAACAAAGGAGATCATCATAGACCTGAGGGGGCCCCACGGCCAGCACCTCCACTAACCATCACGGTGCTGCTGTGGAGAGAGTTAGCAGCAAAAAAGTTCTGGTGTCATTCAGAAATTTTGGTCAACAACACTGCATCACTGCCCAGCAAAGCCCAACAGTGACTTTTTCCCTCAAACTGGGGAGGCCAGGCCCCACCCCCCTCATGGAGTTTCAAGGGGAGCAGGGAAGCATCTGCCCACTGCATCCTGTTAGGCACCTGCCCCCGTCCCTGTAAAGGAAAACCATCATAGTGGAGCAGCGGGATAGTGGTTCTCTCCCCTCCTCAGGACATCAAAACTTCGCCTCACCTGCAAACCCCTTTGCTTCGGGCGATCCCCCCCAAACCCCCAACACTTCTTAAGTCTGCTGCCTGAAGGGGGACTGAAGAGCCTCCACCCGGACCAGCAGATGAGGCACGGCCCCGCTGTCAGGATGCTGTTCAAGGAAAAAAAAGGGCGCCTCCCCCCGATCAGTCCAAAAAATGGCGGGGTTAATGTCCCCGCGAGCAATCCACCGCCCGGGTTTAAAAGGGGGGTGGGGCATTTGGTTTTTGAGCATGAGGACAAAAGGCCTTTACAAAACCTACTTTATGTGCTTTAAAAAAAAATTAAGTACAATGGCAACACAACAAATTGGGAAACACCTGCCCGTTTATCCCAAATTTGATGAGGGGCGGTTGTTTGAAAACCTTTAAGAAATTTTTTAAACATCCCCCAAACTCTGAAAACAAAAAAAATCGGCCCCCTCGCCTTCTTTTAACAAAAAGGGGTTTTGAGCTATGATGCGGACTTTGGGCCCCCCAGATACAGACCCCAAAAGCGAAACATTTCACAAACCCCATCCTAAAACTATACAAAGACTAAAACCACGGTGATGGAATCTCAAAAGACAGCCACAGATTTCCCTGGGGTGATCGGGACATCGTTGCAACTAAATCCCGTTACACCCCGATTTTGGTAGTACAAAGCGGGGAGCAGTGTCATGTCCCCCAAACCAGAGTGATGGCGAGAGCAACCCATGAAAAATTAGCTGAGCTGTGCGGGCAGAAGAAGGGCGTTTAAAGACAAAGATCTGGTGTTAGTCTGACAGATAAAAGGGCTTTTTTTGCCACGGGGAAAGCCCCAGGAAATGCTATGCTCACACCCCCAACCTGGCCTCTAGACCTGTTGCCTCGGGCAAGGCTCCTGGGGGGGGTGAGACCCCGTTTTTATCACAAACCCCCTGCCACCCATCGCTGGGGGAAACCAGGCTTGGCCTCAAAAAACCCCAAGCTGAAGAAATTTTGCACTGAGGTGTGCATAAGGGTGGTTGAAAGGTTCTGGGCAACAGCCAGCTATCTACCCACCCTGCTCTCTCCTCGGTGAGAAAACAATTCGCGTTTCACCTCACAAAGGGGTGTCTCAAATGCAGAGGGTGTCTCACTGCCCCAAACCTATGAAAAATTACTAAACCATGTCTCAGGAAAAAATCCCCCTTTTGTTTGACTGCTCCTGTCCCCGAACCCAAAAAAACCCGTACTGAAGATTCACCACTGGTCCCCGGGGCATAAAACAGGCCATCAATGCACCTCAGCAAGAGGAAGAAGTGACAGGAGAGGAACACACACAGCCTCTGCCCTGACCCACGTTTCCCGGCCCTTTCTCTCTGAGGAGGAGAGAGAGATTTTTGGAAGAGGGGGACCAAACATTTAAAAGTTAAAATTATTTATATTTTTTAATCTAACGTAAAAAGTCTCTTAAAGATACTGAAATTTGATTTAACATGTAAGATTCTTTGTGTTAACGGTTCTCTCATTGTATACCCAGAAAGGGGTGAGAGTAAAAGCAAAATCAGCTCAACACAACCAGTGAAGAGGGGCACATCAGGCCCTCCCAAAAAAGAAGGCTTTCATGTTTCTCTGACGAAATCCTAGGGTGGGCTTTCTCGATCAGAGAGGGCAGAATTTTTTAAATGAAGCTTAAACAAAAAAATGTTCAGATTCCCCGAGCCTCAATAGAAAAATTATTTTCTTTTCCATTTGGTGGCTGATGCAAATTTCCATCAGTATTTCCCCATGTACACCAGCAGCACCCCAAGTCTACACCAGAGCTGAGGGGGAAGGGGTGAAATACCCTCACACAACCTGGAGGTTTTGGGAAAACAAATGATGGCCCAAAAACACAAAGCAGATGGGTTTAACGTGGCTGCAGTGTGTGGTAGCTATGTGGAAATTGCCTTAATTTTGGAAAAATAGCAAGAGTGTAGAAAAAGAAAACCCACACACCTCCTCCAAAAAGAACAGTAAACAAAGGTGTCCAAATTTTTGGGGACTGTAAAAAGCAGCAATGATGGGGGCAAATGGAAGAGACACAAAGACACAAAAAAAAAGATGGCCCAAAATGGTGAAGGGAGACAATTAAAGCGGTTACACAATGCAGTTAATTTTTACTTCAAAAGAATTTTTTACTGTGTGTGTGAAAAGCACCGGGAAAACTTGCTGCAGATGCTCCTGAAGTTTGTGGCCGCCCCTGGACCTGAAAATGTCAAAAGGAGGGGTATTTGTGAAGGGTCTTTGGGGAATTTTTTTTGAAAATTTCCCTGGTGAAATTTTGAGGATTTGTGGGGAACCCCCGATGTCTTCACAGACATCTTTAACACAGCTGAGCCAGGCTTTTTCCCCCGTGCCAAAAAGCCCAAATTTCTTGCCGAAAACCGCCCCTCCTGCTTCAATGACTATGGCCCGTTACTCCCCCATCCTAATGAAGTGTTTGGACGTTAGTCATGCATGACTCAATCTCTCCCCCTCCCCCTGGACCCTTTTCAGTTTACATGGGCCCAACCCCGGGGCTGAATGAATCCAACAGCCCTCCACTCAGCCGGGCCCCGAGGGTGCGGGGCCCCCTCTCCTGACGTGGAAAAAAGGAGACATCATGCCTGAGGGGGGCCGGGCCAGCACCTCCCCCAACCATCACGGTGCTGCTGTGGAGAGAGTTAGCAACAATTTCCCTGGGTACATCTCAGAAGACTCCTCTGGTCAGAAAACCCCTGCATCCGCCACAAAGCCCAAAAAGGACTCTACCCCCTCCGAAAACTGAGAAGCCAGAGCCCCACCCCCCATCATGTGCAGTTTTCAGGGCGCAGGGAAAGGCATCGACCAGCTGTCCACGGGGGTTGGCACCTGCACCGTCCTGTCAAAAAAAACTCATGGTGTGGAGAGCGGATAGGGGGTTCTTTTCCCCTCCCCCCAGGACATCCTTTTCCCTCCCTGCAAACCCCTCTGCATTGCAGGCGATCCCACCCCGCCCAAACTTCTTAAGTCTGCTGCCATCCAGAAGGAGCGAAACCTCCAGGCCAGGACCAAAGATGAGAGACATTTGGGTCCACCAAGCTGTCAGGATCTAAACTAAACGGAAAAAAGTTCGCCCCCCCCGGAGCTCAGTCCAAGAGATGGCGGTTTAATTTCCAGGGGCAACCCCCCGCGGGTTTAAAGCGGTGGAACTTGGGTTTTAGCATGAGGAAAAAAGGGCCTTGACCCCACTTTTTTGTCGGAAAAAAAAAATTAAGACAATGGCCAAACAAATAGAGGCAACACCCCCTTTTGCATCAGAATTAGATGACGTCGGTTGTTCCCAACCAACAAACAATCGAAAAAAGGTTTTCTAAACACCCTCCAAACCTGAAAACAAAACAAATCGGCGCCCGTCCCCTTTCTTTTCCAAAAAGGGTTTTTGGGTATGATGGGGGTTGGACCCCGAAATCCCAAAGGGGTTTTTCCCCAAAAACCAATCCAAACCCCTCGGACAAAACCCCCGGTGGGGAATTTTAAAGACACCGAAGAGTGCCTGGCGGTGATGTGGACTTTTAAACCTAATCTTGTTACTAACGCGCACTTTATGTGAGATGAAAAAACTGGGAGCTAGTAAGTCATGTCCCCCAAACCAGAGTGATGGCAAAAGTCACCCAGTAAATGTGCGGGTGCTGCAGAAATGGAAGAATGGCAGATTACAAAAAAAAGATCGGGTGTTGTCACTGACACATCAAAATTTTTTGGCTAAACGGGGAAATTTCCCTACGGAAATGCTTGCTCCCCTTCAACCTGGCCCCCAGAAAGCCTCGTTGTGTGTAAGGCTCCGGGGGGAGGGGGGCGGTTTGCCGTTCTTTCATCGCACCACTGCCACCCATCTGCTGGGGGAGAACCCAGAACCTGCGCCCCCAAAACCCGCTGAAGAAGGGTCCAATGGAATAGTGCTTTGAGAGGGTTTAAAAGGTTCCTGGGACCCAGCCTACCCCCCTCTCCTTGGGTGAAAAAACGATTCGGGCGTTTACCCCACAAACCCCATGTCCAAATGCAGAGGATGTCATCACTGCCCTCAAACCTATGAAAGATCACTCCTACTGGGTATGTGCTGCTCCTGTCCCCAAAGCAACCCCGAACACAAAGCTCAGTACTGAAAAACACCACTGGTGGGGACAAAAAACAGGCCATCAAGGGGACCTCACAAGAGGTATAAAGGAGAGGAAAATCCCAACAGCCTCTGCCCCTTGACCCACGTTTCCAGGCTTTGCCTTTCCTCTCTGAGGGGAGAGCAAGATGGGAAGAGGGTTGCTGAGGGGAAAAAAAAAGGGCCTTCTTTTATATTTTTTAATCAACGAAAAAAGTCTCTTAAAGATCAATTTTGGTTTCAACATGTAAATTCTTGTGTTTTAAACTTGGTTCTCTCATTGTGTATACCCACAGAGGTGAGTAAAGGGCTCAACAGCAAATAAAGAGGAGCCACATCGGGCCCCTGCCCAAAGAAGGCCCGTTTTTCTGCTGAGAATCTCTGAAGACTTTCTCTGATCAGGTAGGGCAGAACTTTTAAATAAAGCTCAAACACAAAAAAAATTTTCAATTTCCCCAAGAGCCTCAATAAAAATTATTTTTGTCCACTTGGGGTGGCTGATGTAATTCCCTCAGTATTTCTCCTGATACAGCCAGCAGCAACCCGCTTACACCAGGCTGAGGGAAGTGGCCAAAACTGCCGGAAACCCCCCCCCGGGGACCCTCTCTGGTGGAAAAACAATGAAGTGATCTATCCCTGATTTCCAAGTTATAAAAGATACCTGTGCATTCCTGGAAGCGTGCTGCAGAGAAAATTTCTGCAGGAATAAGAACACTCGAAGCACACTAATTAAAAAAGCATGTTGACCAGCTTTTTTTTGTTTATGATCCAGAGAGTGATCGATGAAAAGTGGGGCACTTTTGCCCACTGTTACTTGCATTCATTAATGCATAAAAAGACTGTATGGTTACGCTTTTTTTTTATTACCTTTTTTTGATTTAATTGACTTTCAGTTTAATGCAGCATCAAAAGGGAAGTTGAATATTTTTTTCAAACTTTTTTGATTGTGGGTCTTTTTTTTAGTTCTGCTGCTCATTTTTTTTGACTAAAAAGGGGAGTTTTTGTGTTCACTCAGTTAAATTTAGCTAACACTAATTTTTTTTTACACAATCGAAAATTTTAAGATTTTTTTTCAAAGTTTTATTTTTTCAAATGATGAAAAATTTGCTTAATTGAAAAATGGCCCTTCTGTGTTTTCATTTGACAATAAAAAAATTTGTTTTTATTTTGGATATTTAAAAATACATTTTTTTCAAAACTACAAGGAGAAAAATTTTATGTGGGAAAAAAGAGATGAATCGAGATCCCGATAATCGTTTTTTAAAGCACTGTGAATCATTCAACCCAATCGGGGTGACTTAAGGGAAAACCTCTCTGCCCCCAGCGGGACTTGACTCACACACACACACTTTATCTAAACCGACCTGCACTTTCTCAGCTGTGCTCAAATGACATATTGGGCAAAAAATCACACAAATTCTGTGACAAAATTTTGTATTATATTATTTTTTATATAAAAATTTTATTTAAATATAAAAAAAGCCCTTTTTTTCCCTTTTGATAGTGTTATTTTTAAAAGAACAGTGGAAACAAGGACCCGAAAGCCCGGGATGCAGCCTATGGGGTCAGGAGATGGCTGGTTTGCAGGGCCACTAAAAACACCAATGGGGACAAAATGATAAAACCCCACCCATTTGTGGAAAGGCCATCAGGACCAGGGCCGGTTAAAAGCACCAGCAGGTGGCCGATCACCCTTAAAACTTTTGGACCGGACTCTCAAGCAGCAAAAGGACTTCTTCCCCTCACCCGGGGGAAAATCAGCCTCTGTCCCAGCTGCCCAAGTGACCTCCCCATAGGAGGATAAACACCAAGGCCAGGTCCAGAAAAGGTGCTTGGTCCCTAATCAATTGAGCAACTGGCAGGGTTTTTTGGACATTTTCAAGCTGTCCATGCAGTTTTCAGGCCCCTTTACCCTGAATCCCATCATTGTGCCGGGCCCAAAAAAGCAACCATCACCTGCCTCAGTTCCGACCGCGCTTGACTCCAGTCATCATGAAGTGCTTGGAGAGGATCCTCCTAAAAAACATCAGGGCGCCCCCCTCGGCCTGGACAGCCCCCGGCCACAGGGAGGGTTCTCGAGGAGAGTCTGGTTGACTTGCCGCCCCCGACCCCCTGCAGCACCCTAACACCTTGGGATGCTTTTGTGATTTCAGCTCAGCCTTTAACACTTTTTCCCCGGACATACTGGCCCAAGGGTTAGGGATAGGGGGATATGGAGGCCCGGGGAAACTGAACAAAAAGGGGGAAAAAAGACCCCACCCCGGGCGCACTGTTTGTCGCTTCCATCAAAACAAAAAAAACAATCCCAACAGACTCAGGGACAGCTTCTTCCCCAGGCTGTAAAAGCAACACCCCCACCGCGTGAAAAACCCCCAAATCCATCCCCATACGGGGCCCTCAAAATGCCCCAACACCACCCCCCCCCCGTGATGCTGAAAACCAAAAAGAACACAATCAAACCTCACAGCTTCCCTTTTTCTTTGAATGAGCTGCACTTTTTGCTTTCCATCTTTTGTTTTTTTTTCTTTTTTTTTAGGATTTGTGATTTATTTTGTTTTTTAAAGCGAAGTCTCTGCAAAGTTTCTTTGTTAATGAAAAAAGACAATAAATCTTAATATGTTTTTTTTTTTTTAATTTTAAATTTTTCAAATTTATCTAGTGTAAATTTGGGGCCCGACCTGCAACTTAAAAACCAGACCTGTACATTTGGTTTTGACAATAAAACTTTGACTTTTTTTTTGAAGGCCTTTAGCTAGCTCAATTATTACATCAGCTTGTACGCTAGCAAACAAAAAACATGCTAACCTCTGTGGTGTCTGTTGGGCCTCCCAGCTAAAAAAATAAAAAAAAAAAAAAAAGGCAGTGTCATTTCAGCTTTTGGGAGTATCTGAATTGCCAACAAGCATACGTTAACCCCAAAAGTTTTAACACAGATGAGGATCGAAAAGACCTGGGGCCCTAAAAAAAACCCCCGATAAATTTTCCCCATTTGCAGCAACTTCCCTTAACATGACGAGACAAAGCTTTCTTCCGCTTTCAAAGCTTGGCCATTAGACCCCGCTTCACGAAAACCATGTCACAAAATGCTGCCACCTAGTGTGGACATAGGTGCGTTGTTGTGAGGATTTTTTATCCTCCTTTTCTCAGGCTGAATTTAAATTACTTTATTCCAAAAAATTTTTAAACAAAATGTAACTGAGAGTCAGCAAAGTAAGCCCCCATCAGTTAAATCCTTTTTTTTTAAGCTATTTTAGAATTACATTTAAGTGTCATCCCCGCTTTTTGCTCAATATTCAGAACTCTAGTCTCAGTTTTTGCTCACCTTTTTCCTCGTCTTTCCCTAAAGCCTACCCCCCTTTGGGTGTTTCTTTCAATTTTCTCCCTAAAACGATGGTACAAACAGACTGAAAAACTCAGCTCTTTAATACCATTCTTTTTTTAAAGAATACTTACAAAACATAACCCAACACCCTTTTCTTTTTTTTAGACATTTCCCATAACCCACTTTATATATATGCACATATTACACTGTCTTTTTGATTGATTTTAATGAATATGTCTTATCTTCGGGATTGTGTCTGGGGCCCGGTTTCTAAAATAAAATTTTAATGGACTTACCTGGTTAAATGAAGTGTTAAAACCTACTATATATGCTCATATATGTGTGTGTAAACACTTTTTATTATTTTTCCATTTTTCTCCCTTTCTGTGAATTTTTTAAAACAATTCTTGAAATGAATCCATTTTTTGGAATAAAGGTTTTTTAAGTCTTGTTTTTTTTGTTGCTGTTTTTTTTTACCATCTGGTTTGATTTTTTAAACCCACCCAAAGAAACACTGATGATTTTCCCCACCTTGAAATTAATTTAAAAGTCCATTTTTTTTAAACAATCACTACAAAAATAATAAAATGTTGATTAAATTTTTGTCAAAATTTGGAAATTTTCTTTTTTTTGGTCTTTTTCTTGCCTTTTTAAAAATTTGAAAACATTGTTTCCCCCAAAGCATCCGTTAGTTATTATGAGCTTTAGGGAAAAATCTGGAAAATAAAGAATTCATAGAAAATGAACCATGCCATTACTTTTGGGGGGTTCAGTAGGTTTTTTGAAAGTCAATATAACTGTGACCAAAATGAATAGGCACAAAAATTGTGTTCATTTACAATAACTAGTTGGGAAAATAAAATGATTTACGTTGATACAAGTTGAAATGAAAAGTTTTAATGTGCAAAAAGGTATTTATGAAGCTTTTCCTGAGGTTTGTTGATTTTTTTCGAATTTCTTTCATTCTTTCACAGATGGTTCATTTTTCAGTGTCACATTTGAATAAGACTCAAGGCTGAGACATGGTGGATCACAATCAATAAATGTAGCATCTTGTCGGGACAGGTAAAATGTGAGTTCAGCTGTGGATGATCATGTATAACCTACAGTTTTAAATGAAGCTACGAAAAAGTGAACTCCCGATCATTTTTTCTTTCCACTGCCTTTGGAATGCTTTGGAATTTTCCACCAATCGATGATGTATCAGAACCCCCTTGCTGGGATTTTTCATAACCTTTGAAGTTTCGGGAATGTAGTCAAAAAAAGCGCTCAGAGGGGGTTGGCTCGCGCCCCCTCTCACCTGCCTTTGTGCCCGGAAAAACGGCCTGACGTCACTACGGCACCAGATGATTAAAAAAAGGGTTCCCTTCACACCAACGTTTCTGGGGGAGGTAGGGACAGCCTTGGGGGTGCGTCGCCGGGTGTCTCGGGCTAAACGTCTTTGCAGGGGCTTTCGTCCCCGGCCCCCTCGGACCCTTACTGATAACGTTCATTTTGAGCGTCGGGAGGTTAATATCGGAGAACTAAATCAGATGTGCCCCCGGGCCAGATTTTTCTCTCTCTCCCCTGAGAAAAAAACGAAGTTTGTTTTTTCTCTCCAGGGGGCGAGAAAAGAAACCAAGAGATGTTTATTTAAATTTAGAGAAATTTGAAGTTTTTTTTGTACATACATAATTAGGTTTTGCCTCTGTGTTTTCTCTCGGGGTTTCCTCTCTCTCTGGCAGAGAGAAAGGGGAAGAAAAGAGATCTCTCTTTCTCTTTTTCCCACAGAGGCAGACAGAGAGCTTCCCCTTCTCCTTGAACAGAAGAGATCAGCCTTTCCTCTCTTTTCTGTCTCTATCGATAGAGGGAGGGAGGGGGCGGGTTTAGCCCTCCTCAAAAACAGGGTTTTCCAACGCCAGGGGGTTTTAAAAACTACTCAGTGGCCTTGCTGTATCAGTATCAATCATTCAAGGGGGGCAGATTTCGATAAGACTTTTTGATGATTTAGCATAAAGGAAGGGAAAGCTCGGGTTTTTGTTGGGTGTTTTTTTCTGCTCTTAGTAATAGTGTTAAAATTAGTTTTTCTTAGGGTTTTTTTTTTGGTAAGGGTGCATTAAAATTTTATTCTATATTTTATTTGTATATTATTCTTCATTTTTTTTTTTAAAATTCAAAAAACAATTAATTGATTTTATCTTATATCATTATTATTGCCGTTTTTTGTGTGTTTGGGATATATTTGCATTTTTTAATAAGATATTTTTTAAATTTTTAAAACTTTTTTGGGAAAATTCATAAAAACCCCCTACTAACCCTTTTCTCCCGAAGAGAGAAAAACTTCTCCGCTTCTTTCACCAACTTCTCTTTGTTTCTCTTTCTCCCCCCCAAAAGTTTCTCTCCCCCTTTTTTTAAAAGAAACTCTTTTTTCTCTGCCCTTTTCTTTTTCCAGCTTCTTTTTTCTTCCCTCCACAGTTTTTTCTCTTTTCCAAGTTCTTGTCTTTTAGGAAAAAAAGGTTTTCTTTCCCTCAATGAGAGTTTTTTCTCCTTTCCCCAAAGAGTTCTTCTCTTTTTAGAGAAGAAAAATTTTCTCTCTTTTCTTTGGCTGTATAATTAATAAAAAATTAATTTAAAATTGAATTGAATTGATGGCAATAAAAAGAGTTAGAATGATATTTTTCATCATCTCCCCTTCATTTTCATACAGTGATAAAAGAAAAAGATAAACCTTTAATAGCCCCCAAATGGGAAATTCCACTTTTACAGCAGCAAAAGAGATGAAAAGGGGTGAGGATCAAATTACAGATAATACAGATAAATAAAAAGACTCCAAAAAAAAAATGACTTATTAAAAAACAATAAAAAAAATACTAGAAACAGAAACCAAAGGACCATGAAAAAAAAAAATTTAAAAGAAGGAAGGCTGCACAAGTCCAGGGTGGTATGTGTGTTTTTTGTGTTGGGGTTTTTTGCCAGAAATTTGGGTTTTAGTTTTTTAAGTAGAAGAAGAAAATACTTTTTGAATCCATCAGAAACCCATTGGGGAAATACCCAAATTAAAGTAGGAAATTACAGGCCATGAATAAAATATAAGTGTATTTTTTTGCAGCCGGGTTTAAAGAAAATCCTCACACACACACACACACCCGAGTGACTGGGGGCCGGTTTGGAAAAGGGGATGAACAGTCACGTGAAAAAATATGCCACAACTGGTTTTGGGTAAAAAGGGAGGGTAGTCCGTGCTCATGGGTTTTTCTTTTCATGTCTTCTTCATACGCCCTTTCCCTTTGTTTGGTTTTTGGGCGTCTGTTGTTTTCCCTAAAAGACAGGGACTTGCCCAATCTAGGCATAAAAGGGAAAAGACCTGGTCCTAGTTTTACTCAAAAACGATAAGCTAATAATGAAGCATTTTCCAAATGGCCCATGTGTCTTCATCTTGGTTGTTTTAAAACACCTCAATGACATGAAATCTCCCCAGGACACCCCATCATCTAAAAATTTGAAAAAGGGGTAATTTGGAAAAGTCATTCTTCCCACTGAGGAACGGGCCCCCACAGTTCCTTTAAAAATCAAAAACATCCCGTCTCGAGCGGGCCCTCCCCTTTTCCTCCCGGCCCACTTTTCCCGCCTTCGTTTTTTTAAAACCCCCCCGTCCTCCTTCCTGGGTGTAGGTTCCCCTTTTAGGTCCCCACCGGTTGTCCGGGGGGCGGGGGGTTTGGGGCCTTAGGTGGGTTCCGTGGCAGGGGACCAAACATTGGATGGGGGAAAAAAAGGGGGGGGGGTTTTTTTTAAATAAAGGAAAAAATTTTTGGGTTTTTTTTTTTAAAAAAAAAAAAAGTTCAGGAAAAATGTTTTCCCGTGTTTTGGGGGAAGTGAAAAAAGGGGGGGGACCGTTTCGGGTTTTGGGGAGGTCAGCCCGTGGGCGGGGATTTTGGGGGGGGGTTAGGAAACCCCGGCACCGTCTTGGGGGGGGGGTTTTTTAGGGGAGACCCTTATAGACTTTGGAGATTGGGGGGCTCCGATACCTTTTTTAGGGAACCCCCTTTCAAGCAAAAAACCAAAAAGGGCTGCCTAAGCTGTGGTTTATGGGAACCCCCAAAAAGAGGGAAAAAATTTTAAAACAAAAAATACCCCTTTTGTTTGGGGGGCTGTCCCCCTCCTTTTTCCCCGGGGGCAAGGGGGAGAAACGGAATAAAATTTTTCCCCCCCTTGTCCAAAAACCCTGTTTTGGGAAGTGGGCCTTGTCCCCACCTGTGTATCCCAAAAACGAAAAAGGGGTTTTGGGGGGGACAAAACTTTAAGTGTCCTTTTTCCCCCCCTCCTCCCCCTTTTTCTGCCTTTTACTTTCCCCTTTGCCCCCCCGGGGGGCCCCTTTCCCTCCCGGGGCCCCTTCCCCCCTCCCTTCTCTCTTTCTCCCCTCCTCTCCCCCTTTTCCCCTTTCCCCCCTGGGTTTTTTCCCTTCCCCCCTTGCCCCCCCTTTTTTTTCCCCCTCCCCCCCCCCCTCTCCTTTTTTCTGGTTCCCCCCCCCCTCCCCCCCTTTTTTATTCCCCCGGTGGCGGGGGCCCCCCCCCCTTTTTTACCCGCCTGGCCCCCCCCCCCAAGGGGAACTCCTTTTGGGTGGCTGCCGTTTTTTTGGGCACTCGCTTTAAAAACCCTTTTTTGACCTTTTAAACGGGGTGAAAGAACTAAAGCTCGGCTGAGACAAAAAAAACCCCTAACAACCTGGGGCGGGGCCCTTTTTTTAAAGACGTTTCCGGCCCTTCCCCGGGTTTTTTCTCCATTAAACGATGCCCTTTTCTTGGGGGCCCCGGCCGCCCCTTTTTTTTTAGATGGATTTTTTTTTTTATTTCTAGAATTTTTTTAAAAAACCTCCCATTTGTACCCTATTTTTCCCCTTTTTCTTTCAGCTAAATGGGAAAAACCATGATACGGGCAGTGATCCCCGCCCTGAAGGGTTTGTACTTTTTTTTAGTCCCCAAAAAGGAAAAAAAAATGAGTTTTAAAAAAAAAAAAAAGATGAGAAATTAAAAAAAAACCAAAAATAAAGAATCTTCCTCCTCTTTTAAAAAAAAAAGGACCAAAAAAAAACAACAAAGCAACTAACATTTAAAAAAAAAAAAAAAACAATTTTAAAAAAAAATATAGCTTTGTTTTTTGTTTTATTTTTTAACCTTTTATCTTAGATTTAAAATGAGGGTTTTTTTTTCCGCTTGGGATAGTTCCAATTTTGGTTTAAAAAAATATTTAAATATAGTTTGTTAACCCGGAGTTGGGTTTTTTTTTTTTCTTTGTTCTTTAAAAAACCCTTTTTTAAGACCCCAAAAATTATTTGACAAAAACCAAAATACAAAATTTTCAAAGGGGTTTTTTTTTTGAAATAATTTCAAAGAGAAAAATTTATGGTTTTTTAAATTTTTAAAAGGGTTTGGTTTTGAATAGTGATTTTTTTTCCATTTTGAATTTGGGGTTTAAATTTTGAAAAAAACATTGGGGATTAAGTTTTTAAAACTAAACGATTTTTTCCCCCCTTTTTTTAAATTTAAATTTTTAATTTTTTTTTAAAAAATACTTTTTAAAAAACCCAAATATTTAAAAAAAAAATTTGGGTTTTTTCCCCCCTTTTTTAAGGGTATTTCTGGTTTTTTTTTCTTTTAAAAGAATTGCTTTTAGATTTTTGGGGAGGGACCAGGGGGGGGAAATTTTCAGTTTTTTTTGGGGGTTTTTTTTTTTCCCTTTTATAGAAAAGTTGGTTTAAAAAAAAGAAGAAATTTTGGTTTTTGTACAAATCTTTTTAAGTCCCAAAAAACTTTAAAAAAACTGCTGTTTTTTTAATTTTTTAATAAAAAAACAGGAGTTTGTTAAACCTCCTTAAATAACCCCTGGGCCTTCCAGAGTGGAAAAGGTTTTTTAAAATTAAAATTTATGGGGTCTAGGGTGAATATTGTTTTTTTTGTGTTGTTTCCCCCTTTTTTCTTTTTTGGGAATTTTTTTTCCCAAAACCCATTTCAAAAATTAGATTTAAAAAGGTTTAATAAAAATTTTGGGGGGAATTTTGGACCCAAAAATTGATAAAATTTTTTAAAAAAAAAGTATTAAATGAGAAATTTTTAATCTTAGTTTTTTCCCACCCCGTTATTCCCTTTTTTTTTCCTTTTTTGGGGTTTTTTTTTTTTTGTTTACACCCCTTTTCCCTTTTTTTATTCTAAAAAATTTTTTTGTTTTCCTTAATTTTATTACCATTTATTCGATTTGTAAAAGGGCCCCCATTAAAAGGTTTTTTTTTTTCCCAAATTTTTTGCCCTTTTGGTTTATGTATTTTTTTAAATTTTTTTCCCCAAAAAAACCCAAAAATTTTTTATTTTTGGAAAATTTTTTGGGTTTGTGCTTTCCAAATATTTTGTTTATTCCCAAGGGGTTTTTTGTTTTCTTTTTAAATAAAACCCTTTTTTAATTTTTTTTCAATGGGGTCTTTTAAAAAAAAAGTGAAAGAATTTGTTTAAAATTTTCCTTTAACAAAATAATCAATTTTTGGGTTTAAATTTTTTTTTTTTGTACCTTTTAATTAGTAGTCAAATTATTTGTGTGTTTTGCCCAGTTTTTTTGCCCTTTTTAAAATTAAATCCCCAAAATTTTCATTTTTTTTTTGTAATTTTTGACAGGGTTTTAAAATGCCACAAAAGGGGGTAAAAACCCCCTTTAATAAAATTTTTTAAAAATGTTAAATTTAAAATTAACATTTCGCGTTAACGTTTTTTTTCCCTCTTTTCACCCGGGTTTTTTTCCCCTCTTTTTCTGAAACTTTGGGAAAAAAAAGAAAAGGCATGTTTTTTTGCATTTAGCGGCAAGGGGGAAAAAACAACTTTTTTGGGGCAGTTTTGCCCCCCGGAGAAACAACCCCAAAGAACCTTTTTTTCTGGGCCCAAAGGGTGTGAAAGTTTGGGGAAAAAAAGGGTTTTTAGGGGGTTTGAAGATGTGGGCCCCCCACCTTAAACCCCTGGGTGGGGCCCAAAAAACAGAAGGGTCCCGGATTTCTCCCGGCCCCCAAAAAGGGTAGAGGGGCCCCCCAAATTTTAAGTTTTTTGGAGTTGTTTTTGCCCTAGTGTTGCCGGGCCCTTGGGTATTTTGGGGGAAAAATTTTTTTCCCTTCTTGGTTACAGGGAGGGGTAAGGGGCCTTTAGACAATGATTTTCCCTGCCCCAGAGAACATACAATTTAAAGAGATAAAGGGAAATTTAAATCCTCAATTCGGTAGGGTTTTTTTGGGGAAAAGGACTGGGGTTTTTTTTAAGGGGACAAAGGTTTGGTGGAGCTGGGGCCCTAAAACCCCAAAACCCCCTTTTTTTTTCCCCCCAAAAGAATTTCTTCAAGGTCTTTTCCGTTTTTATCTCTTCTTTCCGAAGACCGGGGGGGAATTGGAAGCCTCCCCTTCCCTTCAAAGGTGTTTGGGGGGGGCCGAGGGGGAAAAAAGGGAAAAAGATTGAGCAGGACTAAAAATGCAATAAATGGTCAGGGAAAAAGTAGAAAACAATTTAAAATGAAAATGGGAAACTAACAATTAAAAAGGGCCGGAGATAGAGCGGGTTTGGGGGGGCTTTGGGGGGAAAAAGGGGGTTTTTGAAAAAAAAAAGGGGAATTTTTTTAAAAGAGAAAAGGGAACCCCCAAAGACCCAAAAAAAGGAAGGGAAAAAAAAAAAAAGTTCAGAGAGGCAGGCTTGGGAAAGGGAACAGGCAGGGGGGCAGGACTGGGAAAAAAAAAAAGGGAAAAAAAAGCCCCACCATGGGGAAAAAAAAGGGCTTAGGATTAAAAAAAAAAACCCCTTTAAATTTAAAAAGGGGAAAAAAGAGAGACAATAAAGCCTTCCGGGAAGTTTTTTTAAATCAGAAAGAAAATGGGGGCCGATTTTCATGTTTGAACTATGATTTATTACAGCTCGGGGGGGGGGACCCGTTGTTAAAAAAAAAACCCAAAAATTTTTGAAATTTTAAAAATAATTTTACATTTAAACCCCCCTCAAAATAAAATTTAAAAAAATTATTTTTTTAAAAAAATTTAAATTTTTAAAAAATTTGGGGGCTAAAATTTCCCTTTTTTTTAAAAAATTTTAAAAAAATAGGGGAGAAGAAATTTTTGGGGGGGGGTGGGGGGAAAAGGGGGAAAAAGGGAAAAGAGAAGGGGGTTGGGGAAGGGGGAAAAAAAAAAAGAAAAAGGAAAAAAGAAAAAGGAAAAAAAAAACAAAGAAAAATTTTGGGGCCCTATGGGTAAAAAAGGAAACCAAAAGGGGGAAAGGAACTTATAAAAAAAAAAGAAGGGGGAAAGAAAAGGGGTTTGAAAAAAAAAAAAAAAAAGGGAAAAAAAGAAAAAAAGGAATGAAAAAAAAAAAAACCAAAAAGTAAAAAAACGGGATTTTAAAAAAAAAAAAAGCTCAAAAGCTAAAAAAAGGGGGACTTATGAAAAAAAAAAAAAATCAAGGATTAGGGAAAAAAGGAGGTTTTAAAAAAACTGGGGGAAAAAAAAGGGGGCTTTGAAAAAAAGAAAAACCAAAGGGGAAAAAAAACCTATAGAAAAAAATTCTAAAAATAAAAAATTTAAAAAAAAAAGAAAAAAAAAAAAAGGGCAAAAAAAAAAACATAAAACTGAAAAAAAAGGTTAGGAAAAAATTTGTAATGTTCTGGTTTGATTTTTGACCAGGGGGAAATTTCTTTTTAAAAAAGTTTTGTTAACGGGGCCCCTTTTTTCCTCAAATTTTGGGAACACTATAAAATAAAAAATTGTAAAAAATAAAAAAATTGGGAAAAAATCAAAATTTTAAAAATTTGTGTAAAAAAATAAATTTTTAAAAAAAAATAAAGGGGAAAAAAACATTTTGGGGAAAAAAAAATCAGAATTTCTAAAAATAAATTTTTTAAAATATTAAAAGTGGGAAAAAAAGGGTTTATGGGGGCGAAAAATTAAAACCCTTTTAACAAAAAGGGAATGGGGGTGGGGAAAAAGGGTTAAAAAAGGGGTTTGGGGCTGGGGGGGAAAAATTCATAAAGGGGGAGGAAAAAAAAAAAAACCAAAAACCCGTTTTGAATTTTAAAAAAAATTTTTTTTTTTTTTTTTTATATTTGGGAAAAAAAAAAACCAAAAACCAAACCTAATAACCAATTGTTTAAATGGGGTTTAAAAATTTAAGAAAATATTATAAATTTTTTAGGGGGAAAAATTTTTTTACCCCTGGCAGGGGAAAATTTAAATTTTGTGGGTTTTGGAGATGCATTTTTTATTTTGCCGTTCCCAAAAAAAAAAAAAAAATTTTTTTTAAAAATGGGAATAAAAAAAGGTTTTAATTACTCCTTATTGGTTCCCTAAGGCTGGTCAAACTTTTTGTTACCAAAAGTCCCCTTAAACCCTTTTGGGAAATTTATACTATTTTTTAAGGTTTTAAATTTTAAAAATTACTTTTATTAACCCAGACTTTTTTTGAAAATTTAAATTTTTCATTTGGGAAAATTTCCTTAAAACTAAATGAAGAAAAATAAAAAAATTTTTTATGAATTTTTAAAAGTTTCCAGAAAAGAAAAACTTTATTTTTACAAAATTTTTTTTTTTGATGGGCACAAGAAAAATTCTGTTTTTCCCTTCCCCCAAAGGGGAAAAAAAAAATTTAAAAAAAATAACGGGATTAAAAAAACCAACAATTTTCCAATAGTCAAAAACTTTTAAATTTTTCGGGCAAATTGTTATATGCCGCCACCTACACCATGTCATCCTTTCAGACAGCCTGGGTTGAGGGATCCGGGGAACAGTTTCTATACTTGTCGCCATCACACTTATCATACTGATCCGCATCTTTTGGTGGAAGCAAATCAGCATAAACGAAAGTTAAGACACACAGATAAAGCTCATAATCATAGTAGTGCGATGTCAGCCATCGAACAATCCTGTTACACCTGAGACACCAGTTGCCCTACCTACACCACCTGCCGACCATCCAGTAGTTAAGTATGTTACTAATCTGAGTCTAAAGACACTCTTCCCATTGAGACTGGTTTCTCTGATAATAATGTGTGGATTGATTGGATTTATTATTCTGCAAAGCAACTTCATGTTTCTAACTGTATGATTTGTGCTGTTTCCAGACCTACTCTTGAATACGACCCCAGTTAGATTGGATCCTGTTAATGACCCAGAAGGCTCCGTCTGTCTGTTGCAACTGTTCCTCTCCCCTACACCACCCCACTAATTGCGAAAATTTACACTACATGTTGCCACCAGTGCCTGCTCGCCGACTTCCACCACATTTCAAACCTTACAAAGCAAATTACATGTTTTCTTAGATACATGCACAATGGCCTTTCTGTAGGTCACCTCTCGTGGTGTAACTCCACCTACAACATCACAGGAAATGGCACGAGCTTTGATCCTATCTGGTTTAATAGCCAGACCAATGCCAGGGCGGATGTGTGGTGGTATTGTGGCGGATATGTTAGAATTTTTCTAACAGGTACCAAAGCGTGGCACCAGTTTTTGGACCTCAGAGGAGCCAGAGGACATTACTGATCACCAAGAGCCTGCTCCAGCCCACTGGAACAGTACTCTCCTGGAGGACACAAAGGACATACAGTCACTGATTAGCCAGCTGGATTCACAGAAGACTAAAGCAGAAGATATACAGAAGACATATTCATTACCATCAGTAAATGAGGGTTTCTGCAATATTACTATACAAGGATCAAGGAACTTTTATTGTCATACCAGTACATTTACATGTTATGGTACGAAATTAGTTCTCAGGTCCCAGTTGAAGCCATCAAGAAGAGAGAGATGTAAGATGTAAGAGTGAAAATATAAAAATAAACATAAACATAAGGGAAAATATAAACATATAAACATTTAAATAAAGATAAGATAAAAGAAGCCGAGATTAGCATGTGCATAAATACTAACGTGCAAGTAGGGAGGTGGTGGTAGAACAAAGAAAAGTAATGCACTTAGTGATAGTGTTGTAAGTGGGTGAGGAGGGGAAGGGGGTGGGGAGGGGTGTCTACAGAGGCAGGGTTAGAGTTCAGCAGCCTTACAGCTCTAGGGAAGAAGCTGTTCCTGCTCCGGGATGCTCCTCCACCGCCTGCCTGAGGGGAGGGTTGGAAGAGACTGTGTGCAGGACGGGTGGAGTCCTTCATGATGCGGAGGGCCCTCCCTCTGCATGGTGCTGTGTGTGAGAGGTCTGAGGTGGTGGGCAGGCTGTTTCCCACAGTCCTCTGTGCAGCCTTTACCACCCTCTGCAGAGCCTTCCTCTCAGCAGCAGTGCAGCTGCCATGCCACACAGTGATGCAGGTGCAGAGGACACTCTCCACCGCACAGTGACAGTAGAAGCTCCTCAGGACTGAGCTTCCAAGTCCAGCTCGCCCGCAGCTTCCTGAGAAAGTAGAGGCACTGGTGGGCCTTCCTGACCAGATGAGATGTGTTGGTGTTCCAGGTGAGGTCCTCGGTGATGTGCACACCCAGGTACCTGAAGCTGGAGACCACCTCCACAGCTGTTCCTCTGATGTGCAGGGGGGGAGAGGGCACCTGTCTCTCCTGAAGTCCACCACCATCTCCTTGGTCTTTTTCACATTGATGCAGAGGTTGTTGTTTCTGCACCACTGCTCCAGATGTTCCACCTCCTCTCTGTACTTTGACTCATCGATTTGTCAGTGATGCGTCCTACTACTGCTGTATCGTCCACGAACTTCACTATATGACAGCTGGGGTGTCTCGCCGAGCAGTCATATGTCAGCAGGGTGAACAGGAGGGCTCAGCACACAGCCCTGCATGGGCGAGCCAGTGCTGAGGGGTGATGGAGGAGGAGATGGTGTTGTGGATTCTGACAGTCTGTGGTCTGTTGGTCAGAAAGTCCAGGACCCAGTTCCCCAGTGTGGGACTCAGACCGAGGAGGGACAGCTTCTGTACCAGGGTCTGTGGGATGATGGTATTGAAGGCTGATGAGAAGTCCAGGAAGAGCAGAGGGACGCATACGAGTTCCTGCTCTCCAGGTGGTTGAGGGGTTGTGTGGACCACTGATGAGATGGCGTCATCAGTGGAGCGGTTCTTCCTGTAGGTGTACTGGTGGGGTCCACAGTGACATCAATGGAGTCTTTGATGTGGCCCATGACCAGCCTCTCAAAGCACTTCATGACTACAAGGGTCAGAGCTGTGGGTCGGTAGTCATTGAGGCCTGTCACTGTGGAGCACTTGGGGACGGGGACAATTGTGGCAGGTCTTTAAGCAGGTGGGGACAGATGCCAGTGACAGTGAGGTGTTAAAAATGTCCGTCAGCACCTCAGACAACTTATGAGCACAGTCCCTCAGTACCCGCCCTGGGATGTTGTCGGGGCCTGCAGCTTTGCGGGGGTTAATTCCTGTAAGGGTTCTCCTCACTTCAGCTGTGGTCACACTGAGGGGTGGTGGTGTGAGTCTGGTGCAGGAGGGGGAGGGGGGGGGTCAGGATCCTCGAAGCGGGCATAGAATCTGTTGAGTGCATCTGGCAGGGTCCAGTGGGCATTGTGCATCCCTGGTGTTGTAGTTTGTGATGCACTTGATGTTACGAACATAAGTTCTGTAGAGCTGTACCTTACACGCAAATTTAGCACTAAACTAGAGCTAAAAGCTCCTCGAAGTTGGAAAAATAAGGCTTAATCGGAGCTCGAGAAGCCGCTGCACCACTGTGCTTACCGCCATCTTGGTTTTTACTCATGAAATATACTGTTTTTTTACTTTAATGTACTTTCCAACAAAAACTAGTTGTAAAGTTCCAGCAGACATCACGTTTTACAGGACTGTCCCTGTTTATCTACATCTAAAATGTAGGACAGGGACAAGTGAACACTTACTGCTGCAGTTTGACAGTAAGACCCTTCAGCCTGATTTAGGTTCATTACTTTAAAGAGCTTCGTGTAAATGTACATTTGGATCATCTACACTTGTCCCTGGTGTATTTCCAGCAAAGTTTATTAACGTGCACTGTCCTTGTTACATCAAGCAATAAATAAGATGAAGTGCATAGAAATATCTAATGGTAGAAATACTCACTAACGGCTCCACTGATCCCATCAGCAGATTGTAGAGAGCCACCTGTGTAAAGAGGTTTTTTAGTGTTTATCAGCAGTTACTGCTCAAGGTTCACAAACAACTAGAAATGCTGCACTAAGCACAAGATGAACGACGCAAGCACACAAAAGGAAGATATTTAATATAGAAGATTAGAGCAGAGGAGGAGACAAAGATGATGAGTGTCCTGTAAAGGATGTGGGTGAATGATGAGAGGCCTTACCGGTGTGCTGAGGCCAATACGCTGTTTGACATGGATTATCTTCAGCTCACAGTCTTTAATCTTGGTGGGGATGAAGAGTGGACTTTCACTCATCTGTTGAGCAATCTCTGTGTCTGCCATTGACACAAGCACCTAACATACA
>JAFBJY010000153.1:0-26092 GCA_016801885.1 Toxotes chatareus | reverse complement strand
TGGATAGGTAAGCAAATCTATCCAGTTCCTGATGTTTTCTGGGTTTGTGGAGATAATAAATTGCGTTCTGTCCTGCCTTTCAATTGGACAGGTTTGTGTGGTCATGTAATGCTGGTACAGGAAATTGTTGTCATTCCTGAACAAAGGTTCCTTGCAGCCACTGACCGTCACCGGCAGACGCGAGATGTATTTGGAATGGACCCTAACATATACATTGATGAGACTGGCGTTCCCCGTGGTGTGCCTAATGAATTTAAGGCTAGAAATTCAATAGCCGCAGGGTTTGAATCCATTTTTATCTGGGTAACGATGAACAAAAATGTCGACTGGATCAATTATATCTATTACAATCAACAGCGTTTTTTCAACTACACTAGAGACTCCTTTAAAGCCCTAGGAGAACAACTACATGCCACGTCCCTAATAGCTTGGCAAAATCGTATAGCACTGGACATGTTGCTGGCTGAAAGAGGTGGCATTTGCGTTATGTTTGGAGAATCCTGTTGTACATTCATTCCCAACAATACGACCTCAATGGTAGCTTTACACGGGCACTGACCAAATTAGAAGCCCTTACAGTAGAGTTAAAAAACAATGCAGGTACTGACACATGGATGATGGACTGGTTTGACAGTAAGTTTGGTAAATGGAAGTCAATTATCGTATCTGCTATCACTGGCATACTTATTGGTGCAAGTGTGTTCAGTCTGATTGGATGTTGTATTATTCCCTGCATTAGAAGTCTCATTGTAAGGTCTATTGATAGGTCAATCACACACCAGATGGCCTCTCTGGCTGAGACCCATCTCCTGTCAGATGTTGAAAACCCCACTGATTGGATTCCTCCTTTTAATGATGATGATGATGAAGATGATGTTTAGGTTTTAAGTTCTGTATTTTCCCCCAGCTTGCTATCAACTCAAGGATGTCTGTGTCCTACAAAAACAGCTAAATGCATATTTTAACATTTATCAGCTAATGATGTGTCTACTTAAACCTAAAGGAATGTAGTCACTGATGATATGATAAATTGTATATATACTTTTGTGTGGCCATTTTATGGCCAAAGGGGAATTGTAATGCCAATTTATCATATAGCCATATATTCTCTTATCATACACTCGTATATTCTCATAAACTTGTATATTCAATTCTGTGTGAAGTACATATAACTTGACCTGAAGTGACCTAATGTGCTGAGTATGCTGTTCATTGTGCCTTGTGAGGACACCTGCTTATGTCTTGGACAAAGACTGTCTATTCTTTATCTTTGTTGCTGTCCGGTGTCTCTGAGCATAACTTACACTTTATCTCAGTTGCTCATTAATTTTATCACTTGACCTCGAGCTTGTATTCTTTCCCTGCCATCCCTGCAATCCTGGTATGTGAGAAAGAGACATTAAAAGCCCTGGGAACATGGAGCTCGGGGTCAGACCTCTGTAGCATGGTGTTGCTGCGTGAGCTCTGTCCTTTCTGCAGAAATTGATTACTCTGTAAACTTTAATTTGTAATAAAACCTCAAAAGACAAAGATTGTCTAAGGAATTTTATTTCACTTCTCATCAGGTGGAAAGTGTTCTTCCACCACACTATTTACAGTTAAGCATTAAAATTACATGGCAACACAAAACATCCTATTTTAAATAGTTCAATCGTTAAACAACATTACTAAAGATCAATGAACTTGTACTGCATTACAAACAAATGCACCTAATAATAAACACAAACACTGAAAATAACAGTGCTGAGACATCATGTCACACACAAGCTGAGCTCAAGCATAACTCTCAAAAACACTGACCATCAGAAGAAGACGACTGAGCAGCCATGAAAAAGTGCAGAACACATATCACTATCACTGCCATTTGCTCTGTTTTGAAATAAACTGCCTGACAAAAAAAAAAAAAAAAGATACATGGTAACAAGCCCCACATCTTTGAAACAGCAAGACAATCATGCCTCAAGCTGAATAACATTAAAAAACTAAACCCAAGCTAAAGCCAGCAGTTTGAAATACAGTTGAAAATGATGCAAGTTAAGATGTCTTATTTTTTCTATTTATATATTATTTGTATTATATTGTTCTGTTTGATATTGGAGCATATGTATACTGTAAGCGGGGCTATTGCAATATTTTTACTAGATTTCATTATACTATACTTTTGTTTTCACTTCACTTATTTATTTTAGAAACCTTTTCCTCTTACTATACACTCTATGTGCAATTTTCCTCTTTTCTTCATTTTCAACAGGGAGTTGTAAGTACAGTAAAATTTCCATGGGGATTAATAAAGTTTTTCTGATTCTGAGTCTGATTCTCACACAGAGGACTATTAGACACAAAAGCAAACATTCAAGCACACAAAAGAAACACAGAGTCAGCAGACTCTGCACATCTGGCCTGAATTTAACAGCACAAACACACAGGCCAAGGCTCATTGTGAAAACTCAGACACTCGTGAGTTTGTAGTAAAAAAACACTACTTGAAGTTACAAACATGTGCTGTGCTTATTTTACCCCATTCACTCCCTACATTACCATTGACACACAAACGAACAGAACACTGAGGCACACAGAAACAGATTACTTCACCCCCCACTCTGCACACGCTTTACAAACACATCTACGCATGGGTTTAACATGGGGCAAGATGGAAATGAAGCGATCAATGCAGCCTCCACCATTTATCCTCTCGAGAAAACTATAAACAGCAACAGAAAAATAAGAAAATAAATACAAGAATTCACTTTACTCACTCTATGCACGCACAGACATACAATGAACAGACACTCAGATAATGAAACACATAGCCAGAAGTCTCAGTGAATCTCGCTTGACTTTAACACGCCAAGTTAAGATGAAGCAGTCTATGTAGGCCTCTACTGCATTTATCCTAACAATTAAAATCACAGAAATAAGAGAAACAAATAAATCTATGTAGCGAATTCTTCAAAGAAAAATACTATTAAAAACAAAAAAGACACTGATTTTAAAACCACTAAAAATGAAAAAAGACAGGACACCCAAACAACTACTCAAAGGCCTCTAACCTAATCTAGCCCCTAACCATACCAACTCAAACCACATGAAAACACAATAAATAACATAAGAAGCTAATGAACACAAAGCAGCTTGCTATCAGCAACAAAAGACGCAGCCAATCCAAATACATAGCTTACATTTAATACAACCACTTTGCCAAAATAGCAAAAGAACTTATTGTGTAGATGTGTTGAAAATGCGTAGGCTGAAATCTGGCTGCCCTTCTCCCAAACGCTAATGGTCCAAGAGGACAGCAGGAGATTGCTGAAAAGCAATGAATTGCCGACATACTACAAGACTGTGAGTTCAGTCCCAGGGGATGCCTTACTTTCTTTATTAGCATGCACTCCCAATTATGATACATTATCACTATTTATTGTAGTTATCACTAGTTATTCCACTTTTTTTTCTTTATGTACTATATGAACACTTGATTTCTTTTTCTCTATCTACAGCCAAGTATATGGCATTTAATGCATGCATGCTCTGTATGTAGGTTGTATACTCATCCTATTAAGATTTAATGGAAAACTATATATTTATAGTAAAATTGGTAAGAATGACACATTTCTTACTTACTAAGAAAAAACTTGTTTTGTTTCCACACATATCATGCTCACAATATAATAAAATACAAACTTTTATACTAACATGAATGAACTCTCTTTACCTAAATTCCCTGCCTTACAACAACATTGCTGACATCTCTTGGATCACATCCCTGAGTTAAACAGAATCAGATGAATATCACCCACTTTACAGCTCTCAGTACATCCACACAAAGCGACCATCTGGATTACTTTTCATTTCCATTTGTATAACTTTGCCCATCCCTGACAAACAGCTCAACTACACACTGAAAACCTGACAGATAACAGACACACCTGGCTGAACTGTCCCTATCAAAAGTGCTTGGCTAAACAAAACTCCAGACATACTTGCTGACATCATTGACCTGCCTCAATTCACATTTATATCACCCACTTGATCAAATGACAATACACCCACACATAAGACACTGTCTGCACAGCTTACATTTCTATTTGTTTACCTTTGACCATCACTCTCAAATAGCTCACGTAAAACAGAAAAATCCCACAAAACTACCCAATACACATCAAACTTCACTCTTTATACTAATTTATTTTTCCCATACATACATAACCACATAAAATGAGCTCTTACACATTTCATATTCTTTTTTTATTTACTCTGACATTGGTCTTATTAAAACATTCTAATGCCTTAAAACCAACTATGTTTCAGTAATTGAGAATATAAAGCTTAAACTGCCTGTGTATCAGCAGGGCAATAGCTCAACAGGTTGCAAAGAATGACTAGAGCATCAAAGAGTTCAAAGCCAGGTGATGCCATACATTTTTTATGACTTTTTATTGATGCATACTCTGTAATACAGGTTGCCATTAACATTAATAAGAAACAACATATTTCTTTCATAAACCACATATGTATAACTCATTCATACTTTAACCTTAACCTTCACAATGCAGCCCTGAGAAAAAAAAAGTCATTGTACCTTGATGCCTTGTGCATCAAAATATATTGCCTATGATCCAATATGGAGGGGTATTTACTGCCAGTAAAAATTAAAAGTTTATTATTACATGATCGTCAGCAACATTGCATGTTGCCACATAGAACACTTCATACTGCATGCCAGGTTCCTACACACCAAGTGGACTTCATTGCTTACTCTTGGAAAAACAGTAAGTACATTTTAACACTTTCTAAATAATTTACCTTTACTGCAGGCAAACATTTAAACCTTACTTTTATCAAACTGCATCTATACTGCATTGTTTTTCCATGTTCTTCACAGACATGCAGTGGCAGTTCTCATGAATTACTCCTGAAGTGAGACCCCTCTGAGCGCACTTCTAACCTAACCTAAACTTTAACCCTAACCTCTAATCCATGAACAGCCATGTTTTATTATAACAATATAATAAAACATACCAACATCAAGTACTATTAAAGTTATTAGAAATCAAATAAATATACTCTATATACATAAAAGTGGCAAAAATATACATAATCACACAGAAACAACAGCAGAGAATAACAATGATTTAAAATAAAACAATATAATTGTATTATTTTTAGATAATAAAATAAAGAATAATATACAAATAAAATATAGAATAAATATTCTGAATGGCACAAATCCATCTATAAATAAAAAACACACTAACAGGAAATCTAATTATAACACTATTGCACTAAGAGAGCAGCAAACTAAAACTAAAACTAAAACCTGACCTTTCTGGCCTTCCTTGATGCAAAATCATCAATAATGTCATCATATGAAACCTGCTCCCCCTATTGGTGATTGATACTGATGACAGCAAGGCCAGTGAGCCATTCCTGAGACATGGTGGACCTCAGGTACGACTTTAGCTTTGAAAAGCTCATCTGTACAGTGTACACTGTCCATTTCATTTGAGAAAGACCCACAGGTGAACTGTCCCAGCGCCCCCCTCCCTTTTCCCCTCCTCCACACAGCTTCTGAGCACGGCACCTTTTCAGCAAGCAGGGGACCTGCAACTACAGGCGGCGCCAATTTGCTAATTCCGCCCCCATGTGATGTCACCTGAGTGGCTGCCAGTTCGCCCATGCCAAAACCGCCACTGCAGACACATGGCATTTTCTTCACTCTCAAAACTGCCATCAATGAACCACCCACATGTACAGGAAATCCAACAGGTTCTGCAGCTATTATATGGAAGTACTTTCCTGTTTCTGCAGACTGATATACTAGAACTATGACCCTTTCTTGACACTTCTTGTAACTAATATTTGTTTGGTTCCAGGACACCGCGCGTAGACCCCAGGTCTTTCAGTCTGAACTAAAGCACAATATATACCAGTACTCAACTAATGTCATAAACAGCGCAATCAGGCAGGCACAACAATTCACAGCACTAGAACAAAAGCTAGAATTCCAACTAAAACAACTTGAAACGACAGAATAACAACTTCAGAGCGTTACAGGAAGCCCTGCTGCCTTTATTCCACCAGGTACTGAAAATTCACAGATAAGTATCTCCGCATTTACAAACCAATACAAAACTGTTTCATATGTCCTGCTGAAAGAAGACACACCAATGGACATGCAACATGCTGGTGAAAATGCCACTCTTCACCATGTCCTTCCACTGCAACAACCCACAGAAGGTAGAGTGGACTTGTACTTTCTCCGTTAAGATTAACATTAACATAAACAAAAAGCTGTCACTCCAAACTCATGACCAACATCTCATCTGTATAATTTTCCTTATAACCCAAAAATTTTTTTGCAAAGTGGACTCATTCTGTCCCTTTGCAAAACATCTAATCATATTTTTATCTAATCTTTAGAAACTGTTGACAAGAAAGTTGTGGACACAAAACATACAGGCTATGATGTCAAGGATCCTGAACAGCATGCACGCATTACATTGCATTGCATTAGGGGCACAGAAGTTAAGACTGTGGTCGGAGGTTGTGGGTTTGATCCCACGACCAAGCGCCAAAAAACGGATATGGTAGTGGTGAAGGAGATGCTACCTCCCCTGCCTCTGCGACCACGGCTGTGGTGCCCCTGAGCAAGGCACCAATGCTCCTCGACTGGGATATGCAATGAAGCGTTCTCTCTGTTGGTAAAATACAGAGTAATTTCCCTAAGGGATCAATAAATTAATAAAAAAAAAAAAAAAACCTGATCAAGCAACACAAGACAAGGTAAAAGCACTATACATATGTAGCAACATCTTAACATGACCAAACAAAAAATATATAACTACATCAAAACACCCTGTTATAAACACTAATTATGTCACAGTGAGTTTCCTCGGTGGGTAGAGAATCGGAAGCTTGATGATGGATGATGGGACATTGTCCTTGGGGCAGGTACTTGCCAAGTGTTTTGCAGGTGTTTAATAACAGCACATGAGACACATGAAGTCCATTTGGAAAATACTTGAAATTATTAGCTCATCTGCTTTTGTTGAAGCAATGCCAGGACCAGATCTTGTCCCTATGTATGTCCTAGATTGGACTTTAAAAGCAGTCCCTGAGCAAATATAATATGTGTGATAATAACCAACTTTGCCTGACCACTAACTCTGAATGAAGAAAAAAGCTTTTGCATGATCATACATATTTTCTGAAAAATGGATTATTTCACAAATTTTCCCAGGGTATGTAAACTTATGGAGCACAACTGTATGTGTGTGTGTTGATGTGATTTTTCTTAAACCAGGCTGAAAAACTACACATATATTTTGTTGAGCTTGGTTTCTTATGTTTTCTTTCTTTCTTTCTTTTTCCTTCTTTTGCTTCTGCTTTCTTTTTCCGTCTTTCTGAAAACTTTCGGCAAAGTTTCCTTGAAGGCACAATGGTACTCTGTGCTGGGCTGAATTCCACTGGTTGTTACTAATGCTGTCATCTAATACTGTCTGTATATAGTATAAAGAGCTTTATTTCCAACATGGTACACCTCAGTCATACTACAGTAACAGCTATCTGTAATGTATCTACACTTTTATAATTTGAGCCATCTGGATTCTTCCAATTGTGACTTTTAGAGCTGCATTTACCACTTTGCCTCATTCACTTGGCCTGTAACGTGCCTACTTGTAATTTGGATGTTTCCTCAGCCAGCAGAGTTGCTGAGTATGTGGATTCAAGAAGATATTTTCAACTTTTCCCTGAAAGAACTACAACCAGCCTGTGCTGGGCGAACCACATACACACAAAACACACACTACTCACTCCTGGACTTAAAATTGCTTGCTATATGTGCAGCCTTTCTTCTTTGTTCCTCTTACTATTCTAACAGTGCACCTTGGTCCACTTTGGTCATGCTGTTTGTGGTAATTATTATTATTGTTTCCTCTCAATGAGTCATTTTTTTTTCTTGAGTCTTTATATTCTGTGTGTATTATCTGTATATTCTGTATATTCTGAGTGCCTGTATCACCCTATTGTATCTGCTCTTTGCTGTAGTAACAATGTAATTTCCCCATTGTGGGACTATTAAAAGTTTATCTCATCTCATCTTATCTACTGTATGAAAATGAAGGGCAGAGATGATGGAGGATATCATTCTAACTCTTATTTTTATTGCTTATGAGTTCAATTCAATTTATTCTATTAATTTATAAATTGCCTTACATAGAAAGAGAGAAAACTCTCTTTCTATGTGAAGAAATGCTCTGATATTCTCTTCTAAATTTTAACATTTTACAGTGTTCTACGTTTCTACTCTACAGAATTCTGATCTATGATTTTCTCTTCTACAGAATTCTGTTCTACCTTCTATTCTACAGCATTCCGTTCGTTCCTATTCTACAGTATTCTGTTCGTTCTGTTCTATAGCATTCTGTTCTACGTTCTCTTCCACAGCATTCGTTCTCGTTATTCTACAGCATTCGTTCTGCGTTCTATTCTACGGTATTCTGTTCTGTGTTCTGTTCTACGGTATTATGTTACCGTTCTCTTCTACAGTATTCACATTTCTGTTATACAGTATTCCCTTCTAAGTTCTATTTTACAGTGTTCTCATTTCTATTCTACAGAATTCTGTTCGTTCTATTCTGCAGCATTCTGTTCTCGTTCTCTTCTACAGTGACTGTTCTGGGCCTTCTATAGTATTCTGTTCTAAATTCTCTTGCACAGCATTCGTTCTACGTTCTATTCTACAGCATTCCGTTCTACGTTCTATTCTGCAGTATTCTGTTCTATATTTCTGTTCTACAGTATTATATTTCGTTCTCTTCTACAGTATTCTGCATTCTGTTATACAATATTCCCTTCTAAAGTTCTATTTTACAGTGTTCCTCGTTCTATTCTGCAGAATTCTGTTCTGCGTTCTATTCTACAGCATTCTGTTCTCGTTCTATATACAGTATTCTATATTTGTATTATACGGTATTCTCTTCTAAGTTCTATTTTACAGTATTCTGTGTTCTATTCACATAGCATTCTGATCATGTTCTATTCTATAGCATTCTGATCTGTATTTCTACTCTCACAGCATTTCCGTTCTACATTCTATTCTACAGCATTCTGATTTCTCGTCCTATTCTACAGTATTCTGTTCTACGTTTCTGTTCTACATTTTATGTTCTACAGTATCTTCTGCAGTATTCTACGTTCTCTTCACACAGTATTCCCCTACTAAGTTCTGTTATACAGTAATCATAAAATTCTATTTTACAAAATTCTATTCTAGATACTATTCCTGCAGCATTCCGTTCTGCGTTCTATTCTACAGTACTGATGTTGTATTATACAGTATTCCTTCTAAGTTCTATTTTACAGTATTCTGTATTCTATTCTATAGCATTCTGATCTATGTTCTATTCTATAACGTTCTGATCTGTGTTCTCTTCTACAGCATTCCGGCCTACATTCTATTCTACAGCATTGTTCTACATCCTATTCTGCTATTCAGTTCTACGTTCTGTTCTACATTTTGTTCTACAGTATTATGTTCTCGTTTTCTTCTACAGTATTCTACATTCTGTTATACAGTAATCCTTTTAGAATTCTATTTTACAGTGTTCTATTTACATTCTACAGCTTTTCGTTCTCGTTCTATTCTACTGATGGATTTTTCTGCAGGCTGGTGGCTGAACCCGTCAATAGCCAGTTGAAGCAGAGCTCCAGGCCCAGCTGAGGCCCACCTTCTTCTTGTAGTCTTCGTCTTTCTTAGGTTTCTAAGTTTTTAGATCTTTGGTCAGATATAAATGCTCAGAGGCTGGAGATCCAGAGAAGTTGGAGTCAAGGATAACTTTGTTCCTCAATACAGAGTTCAAAGCGCAGAGCAGTCCTGGAAGAACAACTGGAAACTTCAAAAATGCCATCATCATATTTTATGTATGGTGGGTTGCACCTTTCTCTCAGGGACATGCGTCCGGACGTATGGCATATTTGGGCGTATCCGTAACCGGAGCATGTATTGACATATTTGGGCGGCATGTCCCTTCCCATTTCTGTAATTAATATTATTATTTTTTATCAGTGTCAACCACTTCCTCACAAATGTTATTTTCAGGTACTTGGGTTACAATGGTGTCTTTTTTCCCTTGGGCTCCTCCCATCCGATGTACTTGGAGCTTAGGGTGCTATCCTAATGGTGTCTGTAAGTTTCATAATGTAGTTTTATCAACTGTCAACCACTTCTCATAAATGGGTATTCAACTAAAATTTTAAGAGGTCCAGTGAGAGAAAATATATATATACATACATACATACATATATATAGCCCCTCATACTGACTGTTAAATTAAACAAAGTACAATTCAAAAATATTTATTGTCACTTAAGTTTTGAAGTATAAGTAAATCTGGGCTGGAATGGTGTCAGGGCCATCGTCTCTCGCTGTCTCAAGCTCACTCGCCTCTCTGTCTTCTCTATCTGTCTCCCGCTCACTCGTCTCGCTGTCTTCTCTTCCTGTCTCCGCCTCACTTGTCTATAAATGTCATCTCCTTGTATCGCTAACTTCCCTCTCCACCTGTCACTCACCTTATTATTATTAAAATCGTTGCATGTAGAATAATCGATAATTTATTGATCGTGGGGTCACTGAGTCCGCATAAAGGCGGGCGTCTGGGTCGGGACGAACTGGCGGTCCGCCTGTTAGTGACCTCTGGTCTGGACAGAGAGTGATAAACAAAACAGCTAGTGTCTATTCAGACAGAGAGTGATACACAAAACAGCTGGAAATGTCTGTTCAGGTAAAAACACCCTACGGAAATCACGTAAATGCCCATGTTCTACAGCATTCCGGTTTCGCATAAATCTGTTCTCACCCTTTTCAGCATTCTGTTCTACGTTCTATTCTACAGCATTCTGTTTCTATCGTTCTCTTCTGCGTTCACATTCTCTACAGCATTCCGTTCTCGTTCTATTCTACAGTATTCCGTTCTTCGTTCTCTTCTACAGCATTCTGTTCTACCGTTCTGTTCTACAGCATTCCGTTCTACGTTCTATTCACAGTATTCTGTTCTCGTTCTCTTCTACAGTATTCCGTTCTGTTCTACGGCGTTCTCGTTCTGTTCTACAGCATTCCTGTTCTCGTTCTGTTCTACAGCATTCCGTTCTGCGCCTCTACTCTACAGCATTCCGTTCTCACGTTCTGTTCTACAGCATTCTGCTCTCTCAGTGTTCTGTTCTACAGCAGCATTCCGTTCTACGTTCTGTTCTACAGCATTCGTTCTACGTTCTGTTTACACGTTCTGTTCTCTACAGCATTCATTCCACGACTTCTAGTGCCTCTACTCTCATGCAGCATTCCGTTCTATGTTCTCGTTCTACTCTACAGCATTCCTCCTAGACCTTCTACGCATTCTGTTCTACAGCATTCCGCTCTATGTTCTACAGTATATTGATAACTCTTCTTATTCAAAATCGAGTCTTATTCAAAATGTGACACTGAAAACTGAACCATCTATTCCAACAGAATAAAGATAAGTTCTGAAAACACCATCAACATAAACTTCTAGAGCATTTCAACAATTGTATTTCTGTTCCTAGCTGTCAATATCAGTTTTAGTTTTCCGTTCTGTTCTAACTAGTTATTGTAAATGAAACTCTTCTTATATTTAATGTGCCTTATTCATTTGTGGTCACAGTTATATTGAATTTCAAATAAACCTACTGTAACCCCCTTCAACTAACAGTAATGGCACTGAGTTCATTTTTCTATGAACTACTCGTCAGGTTTTTCCAGATTTACCATAAAGCTCATAATGAATCTAACAGGATGCTTTGGTGAATTAGTGTTTTCAGTGTCATTAAAACTGGTACAAGTTCAAAAGGCACATGAGGAAAGCAGACATTCCAATATAGACAGCAATATTAAATCAACATTTCTATTATTTATGTAGCTGATTAAAGCTAATACAGAAATGGGCTTGTAATTAATTACAAATTGTGGGAAAAACCTCTTTCAGTGTGTTCTTGGATGGTTACAATAGAGTGCAAACCAGATAAGGTATGAAAAAGAAACAGCAACAAACTCAGAGCAAGAGCTTCATAAATACCTTTATTGCACATTAAAAGTGGATTCATTTCAAGAATTGTATTCACCATCAATATCAGCAGAAAGGTATGAAAGAATGGAATAAACTGATGAATGGTCACAAGTGTTAAAAATACACACAAATATATACAGTAGCATATATAGTAGGATTTTATTTCAGCTTCATTTAACCAGGTAAGTCCTTTGAGAACCAATTCTCATTTGCAGTGACAACCTGGCCACAGACACAATCCAGCAGATAAGACAAAGGATCACAGTTACAAATTCAATACATATCAATCAAATGACAGTGTAATATGTGCATATATATACAGTGAGGTTCATGGCAAATGACTAAAAACAAGTACAAGGATCTTGGATTATGGTTTGTAATGTATTCTTAAAAGAAGAGAATGGTATTAAAGAGCTGAGTTTTACAGTCTGTTGTAAGAGATTTCCAGTCGTTAGTAGGGTGACCAGATGTCCCGCTTTTGTGCGGGACAGTTACGTGATTTCCGTTACTTTTCACGCTACGCAAATTGAGACGTTTTTATAATCTGGCATTTATCAAATAGGGGCGGGCGGGCTGTTTGATCATGTCAATCAAACTGGGACGGTGGGTGCCAACATCGCAGAAATCAAGTCAAAGCGGCATGCAGCGTGAGACATGGATGGAAGCTGAAAGTGCATTGTCTGTGGGGCCCGCCTACCTGCAATTGTTGCTGTGATAGAGAGAGCTGAAAGACTTTTGATGGAGGAGAATAGAAATGGTTATTTATTTATTTTTTTTTAGAAAGTTTTTTTTTTAAGTTCTTTTAGACTACCTTAATGCATTGGTATCCCACATTGTCCCACATTGTCCCACATAACGTGGTCTTTGTCCCACATCTGGTGAATTGGGATCTGGTCACCCCTAGTCGAATTAGTGGCAGAAAATTGAAAAGAGAAGCAACCAAAGGAGGTGCAGGCTTTTGGAATGACGAGGTTAATGAAGCTGCTGGAGCAAAGACTGAGACTAGAGTTCTGAATATTGAGCAAAGCAGCGTAGGTTATGAACACTGTAAAATGTAAAAGTAAAAAAAAAAACTTTTAGGAATAAAGTAATTAAATTAAAGTCTTTAGAAGCCTTGCTTCGTGCTGTGTCTACTGGGGGTTCCTCAAGCATCGTGGGAAGCGTCCACACCATGACTCCACCTAACACCAGCCGGTGATCCACCCTCCTCTAAGGCGGCTCACAGCTCCAAACGTGGACAGTCCAACATCACAACTGTCAAGAGCGGAATGAAGACTGGAACTAAGATGGCTGAGACAGCAAGTAACAAAGGCGACTGACACAGTGGCTGTTTTTTCTCTTTAGTTGTGTAAAGCTTGTCACAGAATTCCAGTGTTTTGGACCAAGCTCAGCCACAGCTAACTATGTCTACACACTTCTTTCAGCCTAAAACTAATCAAAGACTAATGCTGTTGCTTTGTAGTGTGCCAGGCCTCCTCCAGCCAAGAAGAAGAAGAAAACAGCCACTCCAGCCTCTCTCTGGGCTGCGTCTGTTTCAGATGGTCTGCTTTATCTGACAGGCATTCCAAACCACGCCTCGGAGCAGGAAGTTACTGACTTGGTCGGGTCCTTTGGCAAGATCAACAACGTGATCCTCATGCTGTGCTCAGAAGAAGAGAGTGAGAAGAGCCAAGGACAGAAGGTATGTCTAAGAGTATCTACATGTTCATGTGTTTTACCAAGAAATATACAGAGGGTACAGAAAGTATTCAAACCCCCTTAAATTTTTCACTCTTTGTTAAATTGCAGCCATTTGCTAAAATCATTTAAGTTTATTTTTTTCTTCATTAATGTACACACAGCACCCTATATTGACAGAGAAACACACAGAAACCACAGAAATTGTGGAAATTTTTGCAGATTTATTAAAAAGAAAACTGAAATATCACACAGCCATAAGTATTCAGACCCTTTGCTGTGACCCTCATATATTTAACTCAGGTGCTGTCCATTTCTTCTGATCATAGCTGGCCGTCCGGCCAAACTGAGCAATAGGGGGAGAAGAGCCTTGATGAGAGTGGTGAAGAAGAACCCAAAGATCATTGTGGCTGAGCTCCAGAGATGCAGTTGGGAGATGGGAGAAAGCTCTAGAAAGTCAAACACTGCAGCCCTCCACCATTTGGGTCTTTATGGCAGAGTGGCCCAATGGAAGCCTCTCCTCAGTGCAAGACACATGAAAGCCCACATGGAGTTTGCTAAAAAAAAACACCTGAAGGACTCCAATAGTGAGAAATATGATTCTCTGGTCTGATGAGACCAAGATAGAACTTTTTGGCCTTAATTCTACGTGGTATGTGTGGAGAAAACCAGGCACTGCTCATCACCTGTCCAATACAGTCCCAACAGTGAAGCATGGTGGTGGCAGCATCATGCTGTGGGGGTGTTTTTCAGCTGTAGGGACAGGACGACTGGTTGCAATCGAAGGAAAGATGAATGCGGCCAAGTACAGGGATATCCTGGACGAAAACCTTCTCCAAAGTGCTCAGGACCTCTGACTGGGCCGAAGGTTCACCTTCCAACAAGACAATGACCCTAAGCACACAGCTAAAATAACAAAGGACTTCAGGACAACTCCGTGGCTGTTCTTGAATGGCCCAGCCAGAGCCCTGACTTAACCCAATTGAGCATCTCTGGAGAGACCTGAAAATGGCTGTCCACCAATGTTCACCATCCAACCTGACAGAACTGGAGAGGATCTGCAAGGAGAAATGGCAGAGGATCCCCAAATCCAGGTGTGAAAAACTTGTTGCATCATTCCCAAAAAGACTCATGGCTGTATTAGCTCAAAAGGGTGCTTCTACTAAATACTGAGCAAAGGATCTGAATACTTACGGCTGTGTGATATTTCAGTTTTTCTTTTTTAATAAATCTGCAAAAATTTCAACAATTCTGTGTTTCTCTGTCAATATGGGGTGCTATGTATAATGAGGAAAAAAATGAACTTAAATTTAATTTTAGCAAATGGCTGCAATATAACAAAGAGTGAAAAATTTAAGGGGGTCTGAATACTTTCCCATTTCTAAAGACGTGCTTTGTTCTTGATACACCCACATCATTAACAGTTGTAGGCAGGATAAGATGGATTCTATCTCTAATATCTACTATTTTGTTGCTAAAGAAGCTCATAATGTCATCACTAGTGAGAGCTAGAGGGATGCATGGTTCAACAGAGCTTATGACTTTTTGTCAGCCTGGCTACAGTGTTGAAAAAGAAACCTAGGGTTGTTCTTGCTTTTCCTCTATCAATGATGAATAATAGGCAGTTCTCGCCTTATGCCATTATGCGAAGCTATCTTTCCAGGCTAGGGCGAATTCTCTCACATTAGTGGATAACCATTTCCTTTCCAGCTTCATTATATCTGCTTTAAAGTACGTATTTGTGAATCATACCATGGAGCTAGCTTCCTCTGATTACTGACCTTCTTTTCAGAGAGGCAACAGAGTCAAGGGTTGAACGTAATGAAGCAGCAGTATTATCAACTAGATAGTTTATATCTGCTGGAGTAAAGTTTAGGCCATTGCCTCTCTGTAAAAACTGCCACATGCAACGGAGATAATAAAGATGGAATAACCTCCTTATATTTGATAACAGCATTATCAGATATCAAATATCTACAGTAGCTAATTTTTCCCCAGATGCCGTGCAGTTCATTATTGTAAATTCAAATGTTATTAAAAGAATGACTGATAAAACAGGGTTCTGAGGGAATACTGTCAAATATTCAGCTTCTATGCCGTAGGTCAGTACAAGATCAAGGGGTGTGATTAAAACAGTGAGTTGACTTTTTTGTTGATGGGGGAGCAGAAATAGTCTCTATAGGATAAAGGGAATTGTTGGAATGATAGGAATGGTAAGAATCATGGGAGAATGACAGCTCTAGAGAAACTGCAGAGAAGCTTGTAGGACTGCAACTCTGCCTCCTGGTCTCAACTCTGGGTGTATGTTCACTTTAAAACCCTTTTCAATCATAGAAAACATAAAAGCTTCCACAAAATGCTGAGTGGAGTTTATTTTCTGTCTAAATGCATTGCTGATTCAGAAACCATTTTCATACACAAAATTAGTTTCCCAGTTCCTTTTTTCTTTATTATTTTTTTGATGTTTGAAGTCTCATTTCTGTTTGATTTCCTTTAGAAACCTGAATGAGTGCAGTCTCCGATGCCAACAACAGGTCTGCTACAGTTATCATCACCGCTCTTCCCCTTTAACCCCATATGTTGTTCACTTAACCTGCCCATTTCAAACCTGCACTCAGATACATATGATTATTTCTGACTTCACAGCAAACCTGCTTCAGGACAGGAGAAGGGTCCTGTGGTGGGAAGACTCAGGTAGGACAACAGAAAACCACCACTGCTAGTCTGCAGGCAGTCAGTGCCATTATATCCACATCTATCACTGTCAACAACACTCAGTATATCTAGTTAAAATCACAGTCTGTTAACTATACCTGATCACATGGAATAAACTGTAGCTTAGTCACATGTAGCCTGGGTTTTGTGATGTCTTGCTTTAAGGGGTTTGTAGTTGTAAACAGCCACAGCACTTTTCTGTAGAGAAGCCTATATGTCAGCTCAAGTTCTTTCTGGCTTTTTTCTTTGCATCCCCAACAATTTTCCTGCCACTTGTGGCTGAAGTTTTTCTTGCTCTACCTGAGCGTAGCTTGGTATCAACAGAAGCCCATATTTTCCACTTCATCAGAGTTTGAACACTACTGACTGGCATTGTCAAATGTTTGGATATCTTTTTCTATCCTTTTCCTGCTTTCTAAAGTTCAAATAGCTTCTCTTGTAGGTCTTTTCATAGTTCTTTTGCTTTCCCCATGGCTCAGAATCCAGCAAAGTCAGTGCAGCACTTGATGAAATGTGCAGGCGTCTGTCAGGAGCCCATAGACTCACTAACTTTTTCTACACACACACTAATTACAGCCAAACAGGTGACAGGTGTGGACAGTGACCCTTAAAAGCCATTTAAAGCTGTTTGTGTCAACTTGTGTGCATAGTATCAGGCCAAAACTTCAAGGGTATGTATACTTTTGATCAGGGCCATATATTTTGTTGAGCTTGGTTTCTTATGTTTTCTTTTCTATCTTTCCTTCTTTGCTTCTCTTTTCCGTCTTTCTGAAACCTTTCCGGCAAAGTTTCCTTGAAGGCACAATGGTACTCTGTGCTGGGCTGAATTCCACACTGATTGTTACTAATACTGTCATCTAATACTGTCTGTATACAGTATAAAGAGCTTTATTTCCAACATGGTACACCTCAGTCATACTACAGTAACAGCTATCTGTAATGTATCCACACTTTGTCATTTGAGCCATCTGGATTCTTCCAATTGTGACTCTTGGAGCTGCATTTACCACTCTGCCTCATTCATGGCCTGTAACGTGCCTACTTGTAATTTGGATATTTCCTCAGTGGCAAGTTGCTGATGTGGATTCAAGAAGATATTTTCTTCTTCCACTTAAAGAACTACAACCAACTGTGCTGTGCAAACCACATGCACACAAAACACACACATACTCACTCCAGGACTTAAAATTGCTGCTATATGTGCAGCCTTCCTTCTTTTTATTTCTCTTACTGTTCTAACAGTGCACATGGTCACTTTGGTCATACTGTTTATAGTATTTATTATAATTGTTTCCTCTAATAAGTCATTTCTTTTCTTGGAGTCTTTATATTCTATCTGTATTATCTGTATATTCTGTATATTCTGAGTGCCTGTACCCTATTGCATCTGCTCTTTGCTGCTGTAACAGTGGAATTTCCCCATTGTGGGACTATTAAAGGTTTATCTTATCTTATCTTATCTACTGTATGAAAATGAAGGGCAGAGATGATGGAGGATATCATTCTAACTCTTATTTTATTGCCATCAATTCAATTCAATTCAATTCAATTTATTCATTAATTATACAGCGCCTTACAGAGAAAGAGAGAGAAAACTCTCTCTTTCTCTCAGAGAGAGAAGAACTCTCTGAGAGAAAGAGAGAGGAAAAAACTCTCTCTTTCTCACTGAGGGAAAAGAGAGAAAAAAAACTTTCTCTCAGAGAGACAGGAACTCTGAGAGAAAGAGAGAGAAGAGCAGAGAAGCAGAGAAAGAGAAAGTTCTTCTCTCCTCTTTCGTGGCGAAAGAGGAGAGAAGAACTTTCTGCGGAGGGAAGAGAAAGAACAGCTGAGAAGTTGAGATAGAGAGAAGCAGAGAAAAAGAGTTCTCTCTCTTTCTCTTTCGGTGGAGAAAGAGGAAAGAAGAACTGTCTGCGGAGGGAAGAGAAAGAGAACATCAGAGAAGCTGAGATAGAGAGAAGCAGAGAGAGAGAGTCTTTTGTGGCGAAAGAGGAGAGAAGAACTGTCTGCGGAGGGAAGAGAAAGAACAGCAGAGAAGTTGAGATAGAGAGAAGCAGAGAAAGAGAGAGTTCTTCTCTCTCTTTCTCTTTCGGTGGAGAAAGAGGGTTAGCGTTACGCAGTGGCGGTTCTACATTGAATTACTCCAAATTAAAGTTATCAGAAATTAAATAAATATACTATATATACATAAAAGTGGCAAAAAAATATACACAGCCACACATAACAACAGCAGATAATAATGATATAAGATAAAAAAAACAATATAATTGTATTATTTTAGAATAATAAAAAAATCAAAGAATAATATACAAATAAAATATAGAATAAATATTGTGAATAGCACAAATCCTTCATCACACAAATGAAAACACACTACAGGAAATCTAATTCTAACACTATTGCACTAAGAGCAGCAAAGAAAAAAAGCTTTCTGGCCTTCCTTGATGCAAAATCATCAATAATGTCATTATACGAAATCTGCTCCCCTATTAAATGATTGATACTGATGACAGCAAGGCCACTGAGTAGTATCTTGTGCCAAAAACCGCCACTGGCGTTACGGAAAACGCTCTGTTTCTCGCTGAGGAGGGCTAAAGAAGGCCATGCTCTCCTTCTCGCTCCCTCCCTCTCCATCGATAGAGACAGAAAGAGAGAGGAAAAGCGTCTCGATCTCTATCTGTCTCAAGGAGAGAGAGGGGAAGCTCTCTGTGTAACTCGCTCTCTGCCTGACAGAGAGAGAGAGAGAGATCTCTTTGCTCTTCCCTTTCTCTCTGCCAGAGAGAGAGAGAGGAACCCAGAGAGAAAACACAGAGGCAAAAACTCTAATTATGTATGTACAAAAAAAAATGTCTGTCAAATTTCAATCTAAATTTAAATAAGCATCTCTCTCTGTGTTTCTCTCTCTCGCTCCCTGAGAGAGAAAGAGAGAGCAAAAACTCTCTGTTTCTCTCTCAGGGAGAGAGAGAGGAGGACAGAGTCTGGTGGCCCGGGTCACATCTGTATTCAGTTCTCCTGGATATTAACCTCACAGACGCTCAAAATGAACCGTTATCAGTAAGGATCCGCAGCATGAGCGGAACCAAAGCGACTGAATGCCCCCAGCAAAGACGTTGGTAGCCTGAGACACCGGCGACGCACCCCCCACCAGAGCTGTCCCTACCTCCTCAGAAACGTTGAGTCAGTGAAGGAAGGCTCCTCATTTATATCATCTGGCTGCCGCCGTAGTGACGTCAGAGCCGTTGCCTGGGCATCAAAGGCAGGTGAGATGGTGACGTCATGAGCCACACCTCCTCTGAGCTGCTTTTTGCTTTTGACTACATTCACAGTTAAACTCTACAAAGTGTTGCGAGTGAAAATCCCAGCAAGTGTAGGGGTGTTCTGATACATCAGTCAGATTGGTGGAAAATTCCAAAGCATTCCAAAGGCAGTGGAAAGAATAAACATGATCAAGTGCAGCTCTAGACTTTGTCATGTATGACTTCATTTAATACTGTAGGTTCATACATGATCATCCACAGCTGAAGCTCACATTCATGCACCTGTCCTGACAAGATGCTACATGGGATTCATTGTGATCCACCATGTCTCAGCTAAAATGTTTTTCCTTGAGTCTTATTCAAAATGTGACACTGAAAACTGAACCATCTGTGCCAACAGAATGAAGAGAAGTTATGAAAAAAACCATCAACAAACTCAGAGCAAGAGCTTCATAAATACCTTTATTGCACATTAAAAAATTTTCATTTCAACAATTGTCTTAACCATCAATATCAGGGCTGTAAGTGCTGGAGGACTGCTGACTGCACAGATGGCGGGAGCACTTTTTACCTTGTAGATGCAATGCGCGATAAGGCTGTGAACAATTGGCACAGACATCTCAGCATAGCATCATCACATGCACCTGTGGTAAGGGGAGGATGCCTAACTGGACCTCCACCTGTCCACACCAGGGGTCTGCCAAACAAGATTTCAAATGGACTCAAAACATGTTTGTTTTCAGATTAAGGCGTCGCATGTGGAAAAGCACCAGTGGAGATGCCTTTAACCCACGAAGACCAGTTCATCGCAACATTGTAAGTTTGGCTTTAATGGTGCCATTTTCTCTTTCAACAGCAGCTGCACTCTGTGGATGATACTGTGAACAATGATGACGTTAAGGTCAAATACAAGATAGTCAGACACTTCTTTCAGGGCTTGGTTGACAAAATTGGTCCATTGTCTGCTGATGACTGAAGAATTCCCCACCTAAAGGAATAATTTCAGGTTAGCAGTGCTTTCGTCTCTCCCATGGGACAGTTTTGCATAACAGTGGAAAAGAGCACGTGGCAAACAAGGTTTGTTATCTGGACCCATCCACACTGAGTCTTTAAATGTGGCACCTGATTTTGACCACATGGTGCGCTCTTGAGGAGCGGAAAGAGACTGCAGAACAGAAACATCAGCAGATGAGCAGGTGTCAGGAGTGTTAGACAACATCAAACAGTTAACCGTGAAAGGTGAACCAGACAATGCAGCAGCTTTAGCTGCTGCGTCTGCTGCAGCATTTCCTGTAGAAATAGAGTCAGAATTGTTAGTGTGAGCTTCACATTTAATCACAGAGATGGATGCTGGAAGGAGGATGGCATCCAGCAATGCTGACACAAGTTTATGGTGTGAGATGGGCTTGCCAGAAGATGTAAGAAATCCTCTTCTGAAGACAGTCGTGGTTCTCCATCTGCTGCAGTTGGCAGGAGAGTTGCTGGATTAAGTACCTGCATCTTTTAACCAGTAATGTTTCAGGCATTATCAAACAAAGTAGTGTGATATCTTAACCCAACGCTGTGCAGAGAGATGAGGAGGTTTTCTGTGTGTGCAGGCCTATGAGGCAAGCAGCATGAGGAACCATGAGAGTCAAATCTCCGCAACCCCACAATATCCACGTGATTACAACCACAGCCTTCTCTGCTGCAGCTACAACACGCAGCAGACAAAGAAGAGAGACCAGCGGCAGCAACATCAAGCTTCGGTGGAAAAATAAGCTACAGGTCTCAGTCTACCCCCATGCTCCTGTGTCAAAACAGGGTCATGTCCGTCCTTCTGGTCAACAAACTGAGTAAAGGAAGGTCAGGTTTTGCTGTCCCAGTGTGTGGGAGCAGCCTGCAAAGAAGCCTTTCAAGTCAGTAAAGAGCTTTGTCAGATGTGGTCAGTCCAAGTCAGTTTGTCATGTGCACACAGATTGTTACCATGAATCATGGAAGAGAGAGGTGCCTCCTCTCTCTGAATAATTTGGGATCCACTGTCTGCATATGACGTCATGCCTAAAAGCTCATCATTTGCTTTCTTTGGTGGTTGGTTTTGATACAGATTGAACTGCTTCAATACGTTTGGGAGAGGATTTGCCTCTCTAACAACGATCACATGTCCCAAATATGGAACACAAGTCTGAACAACTAACACAGTTTTGACAAGCTAGCTTTATAGCCATATTAGCTTATTTGCTAGATGTTTTTAGCAATGCTATTATCTGTTTTACATGCTTCTGTGTAGTGGACTACAAATCATCAAATCATCAACATACTGTAACAAGACAGAACCTAAAGGCAAATGGAGGATCTATAAAGCTGTCACAAGAGTTCACTGGCAGAATACTCAGGACTTTCTGAATATCCCCTGTAAGACAGCGAGTCCAAGTGGTAGCCTTTACCATCAAAAGCGTACGCGAAACCAGAATTGACTGTCTGGATGAGCGGGAGCGGAGAAAAAAGCATTTGCAAGATCAATGACAGAAAAATGAGTGGCATTAGGTGGAATTAACCACAAAATTGTATCGGATTTGAAACTTGGGGCGCCCGTGGATGTATTGCAGCGTTTACTGCAACAAATCTTGTACAAATCGCCACTCAGTGGGTTGATCTCTGCGTCTGATTTTCTTGACCGGAAAAATTGGTGTTCTGACAGGAGTCATCGCATGGAACTATAACTCCAGCCTTCAAAAGTGAGATCAAAAACAGGCCTGATGCCATTTACTTTGCTTCTGGTTTCAATGGATATTGTCTCATGCATGGTCTGTAATCTGATTTTGGGTGAACTACAAGAGGTGTGGCTCCTCAATAAGCCCCACGTCATATTTGTGGCGTGCCCACAAACAAGGCGGCACCTCAGATAAGTTCAGCCATGTCAACAGTAATTGTGTCATGTAAAAGCATGTCAAGGTGTGGTGTGTATTAGGAATCAAACAAGTCGTTCTGTCGACAAGGCAGTAGATGAAAGTTTTGTTTTATATACATCAGCCCTTCGGCTGTATACAGTGTTCTGGGATCCCCTTCATTGGGCCTGAAATCAGAGAGGTCTGTTGTCTGTGACCATGGTCCCATTTCCTGCCATGTCCAGTGGGCAGGTTTGCCAGTGACTAGCGATCAACGGAGACTGATGGTTAACGTCTCCACACACAGTTCATCTTGTGAATGAGAGAGAGATACAGAGACAGCAGCAGCCTTCTTTTGTCCAATAAATACATATCATATTCAAGACTTCTCCACTTCAAGTGGCTTTCTGTTTCAAACTTTCAAACCTTTCAACTGACCCTTCTGGAAACATGTGCTGTGCAGTGTAGTGAATCAGGTGACATGTAATCAGTTCGCGTCTGTGCAATGTGTGTGTGCAAATGAAGTGAGTTGTGATGAGACTGGCGAACCTACACCCGACAGCAGAAACCCACTCACTGCAAACATACAGCAGAGGAGTCTGGGCTGTATTTAACCATTTGTATAGTTTGAGGTGCTTTTGTGACCTTAACTATGCCATCGGGACTTGAAGTTAGGATTATGCCAAAATGACACAAGATCCCTGCCCATTAAATTAACTGGACAGTGATCTGACAGCAAAATGAATGTTTAACAGTGGAATCATCTAGCATTACATGATAATGGCTTGGTGTGGGAGCTCCATAATGGGAATTCTTGCTCACAGTCATGCACATTCTACCACTTTTCTTTGGAGATTTAATAACGCTGTTGATTTCAAAACAGACAACGTTGCACCTGAATCCACTCAGGGAATGTAACTGATTGACCAGCTATTATCAGTGATGCAGATGGAGGTAACTTTTGTATCCTGGATTTATTCTCACAATACATAATAAAAGAGAGACAGCTTTTGCATGCATTAACATAGCTTCAATGCATTGGATAGCAAACAGTACTTTTTTCATGATCATTTAAAAATTGAGACTCACCCCATATTGTGTTGTGTTGTGTGTGTGTTCACTGGTCAAGTCACTGGCATCCGCCCCCGCCTCCCGCGCCTCAGTCTGATGGAGGAAAAAGGCGGCATGTCGATTCCCTTTTGGGCTTTAGGGGACAGTTTTCACGCCAGTGTCCTTGCTGGCCACAAAATAACAAACATCTGGAATCATATGAGGTCTTTGGCCACCGGACACCTCTGCTCGTCCCTCGTCACGTCTTCTGCCACTCCTCTGCTCCTCCTCTGTCAATTCAGCCCTGTCATGGCTTGATACATAATCAGCTGAGCTTCTTCCAGTTTCTTCAGGCAGAGCTCCTTTGTTCTTCTGCTCTTTTCATGGTTGATCTTCTGCATGTTTCAGCATATTGCAGTATGTCCTGTAGACATGCTGTTTTCCACGAGATGCAGAGTCTTCTTTTACTCCAGCTGCTGTTTCTGGTTTCATACGTCCCAGAAAATGTTCTTTCAGGTGGACCTCATAAGGTTGAAGCGGGTTACTCCATCTCCCCTCGATCAGTCCACTGTGTATGTCAAAAGCAGCAGTGGGATGCGCGCCAGAAAAGCTGCTGCATGACTCAGTGGATCCCTGTGACAGGGAGGTGATGTTTGACAGATTCATTCTCATAGGAAAAGCTGTTTTACATGCATTTGATCCAGCTCAGTCACTGCAGTTTTGAAGTGCACATTGAGTCAAATTGTCAACTGGGCTGCAGATTATGGGCCTATGGCTTTGCAATGTCTTCACATCAGTCCAGGGTCTTTAATTACCAGTATTGGACCTGAGGCTCCAGCTGCCTCCAGCATTGGAAAAGCCCCACTCTCCTCCCTTGTTGGGCCTTCTTCAATGCTTCCCTTTCAGCCTGTCTGATTGTCATATGGGTGAAGGCAGCAGAGATGGAATCGATGTTCTTGGTTTAACTGAACTTCCTTTTGAAGGTTGATTCAGGCTCTGGTGCTCTGGGGCCGCTTGTCGGACCATCTTCCAGCTGCCTCTCCGATGCCGCCTCCTGGGACAGGGGCGTAAGGAGTGGGGGTGAGAGTCCAGGTCGGGATCCAGCCGGAATGGATTTTGTGATTTTTCGTACCTCGGACAAAGAAGGATACAATGTGTTAGTGTGTTCAGGTTTTTGTCCTCTTTTTTGTCTGTGCTCTTAATCTTCTCCTTCTTTCCCTCTCCTCTACCTCTTTTCTCACATGCTATATTCCTTCCAGTCTGCTTTTAAACTGTTCATGCTTCTCTCGCTTACATTTGGACAACGCCGCATGCCGCTCTGCACTTTTTTTTTTTTTTTTGCCTCCAAACATGTCTTCAGTTGATCCAATTGTCTCAGGCTAAAGCTGCCATTTTTTTGGAAACCCCAAATCAACTCCACTGTTTAAACTGATTCATGCTTCCAGGATTTTTCTCCATCATCAGTTTTATTATTGGTGGAGGATTTTGGGAGTTGGCTCCACTTGTGGTGGAAAAATACTTTCCTCCTAATGAAAAGTGAAATAGAATTCTTTAGACAGTTATTGTCTTTTGATGCTTTATTATAAAATAAGGTTTACAGAGTAATCAATTTCTGCAGAAAGGACAGAGCTCACGCAGCATCAAATGCTACAGAGGTCTGACCCCAGGTTACAAGTTACAAGAGTACTTATGCCTGTTTCTCACATACCAGGATGGCAAGGATGGCAGGGAGACAAAATAATCTGAAGGTCAAAAAATAGAGATAAGTTGTGCTCGGAGGCACCGGAGACATAACAGGTGTCTTCACAAAGTACAGTAAACAAAGTACATTAGGCCACTACAGGTCATGTTATATGTAGTTCACCCAGAATTGAATATACGAGTTCATGAGAATATCTGAATGCTTGATAAAAGAGTATATGGTTATATGATAAATTGACATTACAAAGTATTTCATCAGTTACAGACTGAGAATTGTTTACTGTCTCTGTGTCGTTGTTGAAATGGATCTGGTTAGACACACTTGTGTTATCAATTCGAGCTGTGTATCTTAATGAGATGTCTCCTGAATCCACAATAACTAGAGAGACTTTACCTGGATACATGGCATGAATTCATTTGAGGTTCCTGAACAAAAGCAACACTGAACCAAAGGATGAATTACAGAGGAAACATCTCAACATTTTGGCTAAATAAGCTACTTATGGTTTGTTTAACAGCTTTGCTCTGAGCTCTTTTTTACTCTGTCTGCAAAAAATGTGTACAGGCTGGAGAGAGCGCCATCATACTTCACACGAAAACAAAATGTGACTTGAACAGCTCATCAAAAGCACCAAAGGATGTACATGACTGACATGACAGAGACTTTTGTCCAAGACAATATAAAAGGTGAAAACCTGGGTCTTTGAAGTTTCTGTGGCAAGAAGATATGGCTGATGGGTTCCTT